>APFE030266469.1:0-22776 GCA_000404065.3 Pinus taeda | reverse complement strand
TCTCTAATGAATCAGGTTCCTAAAGGCGAACATCATGTTGGATATTATCCTTTAAAGACCCTATGAACACATCAATCTTATGCTCCTCTGGAATATCTTTTACCCTTATGTTCAATTTTTGGAACTCCTCCATGTGCTCCATTATTGAACCCTTTTGTTTGAGACTTATCAATTGGCTAAAAAAAGTGTTGCTTTTTGTATCCTCATAATGTGCTATCAATTCTTCCGTAAAAATTGCCCAAGTGATAATTTGTTTATGAGATAAAAGCCATTGATACCATACAAACTGATTTGGTTCCAAATATAAAGTTGCAATACGTTCCTTTTGTGTGTTTTGCACATTATTGAGATCGAAAAATTGCTCCATCTGTAATATCCATGTTGCGGGATCCTTGCCATCAAACTTCCTCATATCGATTTTTGGAATATGGTGGGTCTTCGATCCCCCATTAGAGTCTATGAAATCATGATTAACATTTCTTTTGTTTGCATCATGAGTTTCCTTTACTACCTTTTCACCATTAGTAAGTATTTCTTGTAGAAAATTTGTCAAATCTATCTTCAAATCTACCACGTCTATCTTCAAATCTGTCTTCAAATTTGCCATGTCTCTCTTCAAATCTGTCTTCAAATATATCTTCAAATCGTCCATCTTAGCTCCCATGCCCTTTATCTTAGATTCCATGCCATTTATCTTAGCTTCTGTTAGCTTTTGTGAGGGTGACATTTGTTGCACTTGGTCTTGTAATTTTGATATATCATGTAGCATTTCTTCCTCTTCTTCATGAGTCATGCTAGAGATTTCAGGTTGCTTACTAGGTGTTTGCATTTTCTTTCCTTGGGACATCAATTACCGATAATAATGCTCTACTATGCCCTTTGAAGTCCTTCAAAATAAATTTTCAAACCAAGCTTAAACAAAAATTTAAAAAAAATCTACACACCTTTTTTCACTTTGTAGGAGCTCGATATTGCCTCTGATGTATCTCTGTACTTTCAGATCATCCAGTTCTAAAATTTTGACCTGCAGTAGCCCTTTGTGTCCTCTTTTCGATGCCATCAGTCTAATCCAAATTAGATTCTCCAAGGATGAGTTATGTGAAATCTCCCACAGTGACCTGATTATAGACTAGTTCAGTAGAGCGAAATTGTACGACGTGCCACGAGTCACAGTTTCGACCTTTGGCTCTTGAAAATATATAAAAGAAACTACAGTCCATCCTCTTTTTGTAACTTCTTAAGAAATTTCAATCTGATGCTCAGAGAGAGTTATGACGATTTTCCCCAGGTCACCTATTTGGAATGTAATTCAGGAGTCTGCAAAAAGACCAACTTCCTCAGATCATATCTCCTCCAATATAGCGTGAAAAGCTCTAAAATTTAGAACCAAGGTTCAGCACGATTTCTTCCCAAATGGGTTTTTTTTTTAGCTTTTGAAACGTCTCAAAAAAAAATTTGTTGTGAAAACTCCACGATGACCTATTTAGAGCAGCAAAACCCTAGAATCCAAAGCTCTAATACCAAATGTTATGAAACCAGCTCAAGAAATAGATAGAAAAGATAGATCAACGCCTTATAATTCAGCCTCTTCGAGGGGTCAACCTTCTTTACATTACATAAATGAACAATTCTTGGATGATTCAAATGACAAAATCTCCCTTCTATATATAGGAGTCTAAGGAGCCACAATATAACCCAGCTGACCTAACAATAATAATATGAAGCCACAAAAATAATAATAGAGGGATTCTATGGGGCACAATAATAACAAAATGGGTACAATAGGGGCACAACAATATTAATAAGTGATACAACTACAATAGTAATGGGGTAATCACTAGTATTATAGGGACCCAACAGGTTAGCTAGCCAACCAGCCATCCAAGGAGAGTGTGATTGCAAACCTACGGGAAGAGTGTGGAAAAGAGGCCACTGATATTAGAAGAACAGGCCTGAGAGACAGAGAGACTCATTATGTAATCAGTTGTTTTATTTACATAGACAAAGATTTAATTCCAAAAACTGTGTAAATGTGCATTTTGAGTATTGAATAATGAGTTATGTGTGTATTAGAGGTTTTGTATAACATATATGTATGCAGGCAGAGTTCGACATAATACACAGTGGAGAATAATAAGACAGAGGATCGTAATGGATCTCTGAATCCATTCGAAGGACCAAAGTAAATTCTTGGAAGGATAGTGGTTTAAGAAACCTGCATAGGTAAGCTCAGGAGGGAGTCGCGTAGTAGGAGAGCGGAAGGACAAGAACCCTGAAGAAACCTGAAGACCATAGAGGAACATTGAGAATGGCATAAAAACCAAGTAAAAAGGAAGAGCGAAGAAGCAAAGCTTTAGTGCACAGAATCCATTGGATCTTTACGATCAACTGCCAAGATTAAATCGGAAAAGTGTGGAACGGAGTTATCAAGTCACATCAGAGAAAAGCCTAAGAGAAATGAACCCGACCTCAAGTGATTAGCGATTGCGATCCCACAACTGAACGTGAACCGTTGGATCAGAAGCTCAGATCAACGGTGGAGGAGCTTAAAACAAATATTGCATCGCAACGTTTCATTGATGAATTAACCTTGGGCCATTTAAAATTGCGACTTGCGATATGGGAGCAGACCTGACAAGGTAATGAACGCGGGTTGATGTTATTTGAAGTCCGGAGTGTTAATCGCATATCGGATGCGGAGGAAGAAGGCATGTTAATGGACCTTGGCTTTTAATACATGCGACGTGCGATATGCGAAGGGGTGATGAGAGCGGACCCAAGATAGGAATGAATCGCAGTTCATGTTATTTGGAATCCGATTGCGTTATCGCGTATCGGAGGCAATAAAGGAATGTTGATGGACCGCAGAGGATTGTGATAGTGATAAAGGCATATATCGGGAAATGTGCCAAGGCTATAGAAATACACAGAAAGAGGTATGGTTTCGCATAGTTTGTGTGATTTCTATTATATAAACATTATAATAGAAATAGCATCGATAAGGGTTATGTGGTTTAATTCAGGTATAATGAAAGTATAAAGTGTGGAGGTTTGGTTATTTATGCGCGAGTATTGTTCAACAAAGTTTATGAGGAGTATTAAGTCCCGATAGAAAGGAGAATGAGTTCCGATAAAAAGGAAAAGATTATTTAAAGGTTTGTACTAATGATCACTCATTAGTACAAACCTCCTGCCAAGAAGATAGCGTCTCCACATCTTCAATGCATGAATGATCGTTGCTAACACAATATCATGTGTCAGATAATTTTTCTCATGCTCATTCAGCTAATGTGACTCATAGCACACTACATGTCGTCCCTGCATTAAGACTCCACAAATTCCTCTCTTGTAGTCATTTGTACACGCCACAAACTCTTTGTCTATATCTCAATTTAGCACTGGAGCATTTGTCAACAATTCCTTTAATTGTTCAAAACTTGTTGCACATTCCTCTATCCATTCAAATTTCTTACCTTTTCTTTGTACTGACATAATAGGATATGCAATCTGAGAATAGTTCCTGATGAACCTCCTGTAATAACCTACTAGCCCCATAAATGATCTTACCTCATTCACATTCCTAGGATCTACCCATTCCATCATAGCTCTTATCTTTTCTAGATCCACTGTTATGCCTTCCTTGGAGACAACGTCCCAAGTAATGAACCTTTGTCTAAAAGAAACTACATTTACTGAGCTTAGCATACAACTGATGCTCTCTTAGAAATCTCAATATTATTGCTAAGTGCTCGACATGCTCTTCCTCATTCTTAGAAAATATCAAGATGTCATTAATGAACACAATGAAAAACTTATCCATATAAGGGTGCAACAAAATATTCATCAAGCACATCAATAGTCCTAAGGATGAACCAAATTAGATGGTTTGAAACGTCAACCAAATCTCAATAATGTGATTAATCCGAAGGACAACTTCATCTTCACATGAAAGTAGTTGTAGCATTAGTCAAACCAAATGGAACTACAACAAACTCATAATGTCCGTACCTGGTCTGGAAAGCAATCTTGTAGATGTCCTCTTCTTTAATGTGTACCTGATGGTATCCAGATCTCAAGTCAATCTTCGAGAACATTTTTGCTCCCTTTAATTGGTCGAACAAGTCATCAATCCTCGGCAATGGATACTTGTTCTTAATGGTCACCTTATTCAACTAATCCGAAGGACAAATTCATATTCACATGAAAGTAGCTGTAGCATTAGTCAAACCAAATGGAACTACAACAAACTCATAATGCCCGTACCTGGTCCAGAAAGCAGTCTTGTAGATGTCCTCTTCTTTAATGTGTACCTAATGGTATCCAGATCTCAAGTCAATCTTTGAGAACATTTTCTCTCCCTTTAATTGGTTAAACAAGTCATCAATCCTTGGCAACGAATACTTGTTCTTAATGGTCACCTTATTCAACTACCTGTAATCAATGCATAACCTGAGAGTACCATCCTTCTTATTTTCAAACAACACTAGTGCACCCCTAGGTGATACACTTAGCCTAATGTATCCCTTTTCAAGCATTTCCTTCAACTACAACTTCAACTCTACTGACTTTGGTGTGCTCATCCTGTATGGTGCCTTTGATGTTGGTGTTTCCCCTGGTACCAACTCAATAGAGAAGTCCACTTCTCTATGAGGCGAAAACTATGAATCTTCACTAGAAACACATCCCAAAACTACTGCAAGATCAGGTACCTCTTCATAACTTCTGTGTAACAGCCCTGGTGAAAATTCCATGTAATAAAAGTTAAAAATAATAACCACAATTGATGGGACACTTATTCCAAGATGAATGTTGGGCAAGACATCCTAGGGGTGTTCATTTGGTTGTTTATGGCTAAGGAAATTGGAAAAGGCAATAGCTAAGTATTTGGAAAGGAAAAATGGAATTTTTGGCACAATTATTTATGAAAAAAATGGAAATTAGGAGAAAAAGGAGGTGAAAGGTCACAAGTTGCATGTGAGGAGGAAAATGAAGGAAAATAATGGAAAATGAAGAAAACAGAGGCCTCATTCATAAAAAGGCTTTTGAGGATTAGTTGGTAACCTTTTGTTAGTTGAGTTTTGGAGCTCTCTCTCTCTCTTTCTCTCTCTCTCTCTCTCTTGGATACTTAGAGTTTTCTTGGAGCACTTTGGCATTGGAGCAAGAAAGGCAAAGAAGGCAAGAGGAAGCAAAGATCAAGCGGGGAAATGAAGGATCAAGCAGCTACAACAGGCATCATTGCAAGTATCGACTTGCATGTTTATTTTCCTTGCTAGATCTGGCATGCATGGGATTGCATGTGGTTCTTTTCTATCATGGCATGGGTTTTGCCAAGTGTGACAGTGTTCTTTGGCCTAGCCTTGCCATTTCATGATAACTTTGATGAGATAGGTTTCTAATATTTGGTTAATGTGGGATGGCTATATGGATTCGAAGCTAAGTGGGGTGGATCTCTGAACTGACAAACACATGGCCTAGCAGTCCTTGAAGCGAACGGTGGATCACAGTAAAGCCACTAGTCTAGTAACCCCTGAACTAGACTGTGGGTTGTGGTAAAGCCAAATTGTGTGCCTCGATGGGCCTAGGAATCCTTGTCGGTGAGTGGCAGTATATACGGTAAAGCCAAGATGTGGATTTTCTCTTCATTGGGCCTAGTAGTCTAGGGATGGGATGTACGGAAAATCCTGGAGAGTATGTCTCAGTGTAGGGCATAATGATCCCTAGGCTGGATTATGGATTGCGGTAAAGCCTGAGAGACACTACAAGAAAAAAGGTCATTGGTGAGGGTCATGCATGTGACTGACCTTTAAGGTCCATCACCAATGTCGCATATGGTGACGGTCCTTAAAAAAGCGTTGTTGTAAGTGTATATAGTGATGTTCCTTTAAGGTTTGTTACCAAAGCCATTTTCAATGACACTTTTGGTGAGGGTCGGTAAAGGCCTGTCACTAATTCTCTCTTTGGTGACACTTTTGGTGAGGGTCATTAAAGGCCCATCACTAATTCTCTCTTTGGTGACACTTCTAGTGACGATCTTTTATTGACCCTCACCAATGCTCTTTTTGGTTACTTTTGGTGACGATCAAAAAATGTTCGTCGTCATTGATTATTCCAATGAGTTTTTGATGACACTATGTACCTGCTACTATATTTTTTGTCAAAATATAACGATTTAAGACCATCATTGTGGAGTCTTTTTCATTGTGTCCAAGGTCATAGTGGTTATAGTCAGTCAATTTGTTAAGAAGTAATTAGTGTGTATCATTTCCCTCAAGTCATAAGAATATATTTTTCCTATGAGTCAACACATGATTCATCTCTATTAGGTTTATTATCTAGCAAATTTCCTTTAGATAAAGTTCCACTAGTGTGTGTAAGAACAATATTATTTAATACATAATCAAGCTCTATCAACTATATTAATGAGAGAGACCTAGCACTCCTCAACACTCATGGAACACCTTAACATGCTTTGGAACAGTACACTAACATTCCTTGGCACCTCACATGCCTTGGAACATCTTTGTACCTAGAACATCTTGCCATGAGTAGGATGCCCAAGCACATGTTGGCATGACCTAGCATAGCATAGCACTCACCTAGCATGTGTTGGCATGCCCTGTAGTCCCTAGCATGCCCTGGAACACCGTGGCATAATATTTCATTGGCAAACATTAGTACTTGGCACACATTGGCACTTGGAATGTATTGAAACATATTATTAGTGTGCCTAGCATGCCCCTTTTGAAAAGGATAAAGTCTCGACTTATTAACCCTCTTATTTTTTCATTTCCTTACATTTTAGCGTGGTTATTCCTTTTGTTGCCTTGAAACTCCTTGACGCATATTGGCATAGTCTCTCACCCTACACATCCTATCATGTCTTAGCACTTGGCATGCCTTGGCACTATTTGGCACATGTTAGCATACCCTAGAATTACCTAGCACACTCTAGCACTTCTTGACATGCCCTGATATTCCCTGGAATCCCTTGCCCATGCTTAGCATACCTTGTCACTCCCTCCATGGCATGACAACTAGTAATCATTGACACTCCCTGACACACCCTCATATTCATTTACTTCCATGCATTTTAACCTAGTGCTCCCATGTGTTGTCCTAGTACTCCCTAACACTCCTCAGCATGCATTGCCACTCTCTAGCACACCTTATCAATCTTCAACATGCTCTTCTACTTCATAGCATGCATCACACTCCCTGGCACACATTGGCACTTGGCAAGTGTTGGCACTTGGTCAGTCTTAGCATGTTTGGCATGCGTTGAGATGACTTGGTATGCTTTGGCATGTTTTAATATTAAAGTTACTTGAGATAAATTATTGAAAGTAGATGAGAAGCAACGAAGTAATATTTGGCACTTAGAATGCATTAAAACTTGGCACTTGGAACCTAATGTTGGTGTGCCTAGCATGCCCCTCTTGGAAAAGGTAAATTGATGACTTATTAACCCTATTATGTGTTCATTTCCTTGTAGTTTAACTTGTTCCTCCCTTTTTTTGCCTTGACAGCCCCTGGCATGCATAATTGTCACACCCTTGCACATCTTGGCATGCCTTAGCACTTGGCACATCTTAGCTTTTTTGATATGCCTTCATACTATCTGGCACATGTTAGATTCCCTAACACACCTTGGCAATCATTCCCTCGCAACTATCATTATATTTTTCCATGACTTGGGAACCTTACATTCACTAGAACACCTTGGCACTCCCTAGTTGTCATGCCCTCACAAATAACCTTACTTTTTTTGTGACTTGGGAACCCAACCAATTCATTAGCAAAACAATATTGTGCTCAACCCAAAATATCCCTTTCTCTGAAATTGCTTTGTCCACACGTTATCACAATCATAGGCTTGCCTCCTGCAAGTCTTATTCTAAACTTCTCCTAAAACACTCCATCCTTGGGACACCTGGAATTCATTGACACTCCTTGGCACACACTCTTATTTGTTCATTTCCAATCATTTTGACCTATTTCTCCCTTGTGCTCCCTTGACACTCCCTAACACTCCTCAGCATCCATTAACATTGTATGTCATGTGTTATCATGCCTTTTCATTCCTTGGCATGCCCTGTCACTCTCTCCTAGCATGACTTAAACAACCTAGCATACCATGTCACTCTCTCCTTATCACACTTCGAACTCGCTAACACTCCCTGTCACACACTCTTATTCATTCATTTCCATGCATGTTGATCTAATTCTCCCTTATGTTTCCCTGGAACTCCCTAACACTCCTTAGCACGCATTAGCATACCTTGGTGCTTGCCACATCTTGGTATGCTTCCCTATCACTCTAGCATGCCTTGCGCTGCATAGCATACATTGTTACTCCCTTCTTAGCACACCTGGAACTCGTTGACACTTCATTTCCATGCATTTGAAACTAGTGTTTGCTTCTGTTTCCTTAGCACTTGGCCCTAACACTCCCTAGCATGCATTCCCGCCACACCCTAGAACCTGGCACATCTTGGAATTCCTTAGCAGTTGACTTGTCTTAGCATGCCTAACATGCCTTGGAATTATCTAGCATGTGTTAGTACTTCATGGCATTCCTTGGCATGCCTTGGCACTACCTAATTATAATGCCCTCATAGATAGCTTTACTATTTTTGCGACTTGGGAATCCAACCAAGTCATTAACAAAATAATGTTGTGCCCAACCCAAAGTCTCCCTTTGTCTTAAATGGCTTTGACCAACCCCTTATAATTGTAACCATAGGATTGCCTCCTACAATTCCTATTATGACCTTCTCCTAACACACTTTTTCCTTGAGACACCTGGAATTCATTGACACTCCTTAGCATACACACTTATATGTTCATTTCCATGTATGTTGACCTAGTTCTCCCTTGTGATGCCCTAACACTCCCTAACATTCCTCAACATGCATTGGCAATGTTTGACATGTGTTATCATGCCTTTTCATTCCTTGGCACGCCGTGATACTCCTTAGCTATAATGCCCTCACAACTACCCTTGCTTTTTTTGGGACTTGGGAACCCAACCAAGTCTTGCCTCAACTACAACAACCTCACCAAGTTACAATTACTACAACTAGATTATGCCTTGTTCACCTAATAATGAACTATAACTCATCTTAGGCTACTCATGTATAATTTCAACTTATCGAACTTGACAAGTTACAAGTTACCATGTCAAGGCTCACATCCAACCATGGCCATAAAACAACTGAGAAAAGAGTTTACATCTTGACATGCCATATCACCTGGCACATCTAACAATCCCTTCGCACTATGTGGCACGTGTTAGCACCCCCTACATTACTAATTGGCATGCTTTGGCACTCCCTAGCACTCCCTCACATGCCCTAGAAATCTAGCATGCATTGGCACTACCTAGCATATAACCTTGTCACTCCCTCCTTAACACACCTGAAACTCACTAACACTCCCTATCACACACTCTTATTCATTCATTTCCATGCATTTTGAGAGCCTAGTTCTCCCTTGTGTTTCCATGGAACTCCCTGACACCTGGCACATCTTGGCATGTCGCCATGGCACTCTAACATTCCTTGGCACCACCTAGCATACCTTGTCACTCACTCCTTAACACACCTAGAACTCACTGACACTCCCTATCATGTACTCTTATTCATTCATTTACATGCATTTGAAACTAACACTCCCTTGTGTTTCCCTGGCACTCCCTAACACTCCCTAGCATGCATTGGCACACCCTGACACTTAACACATCCTGGCATATCATTGCCATGACCTCTAGCATGCCTTAGCACTGCAAAGAATATCTTTTCACTCCCTCAGCACACCTGAAACTCACTGACACTTCTTGTCACAATTTTATTCATTTATTCCATGCATTATTTTGACTTAGTGGTCCCTTGTGTTTCCATGGCACTCTGTAACACTTCCTAGCATGCCCTAGCACACCCTGGCACCTAGAACATCTTGGTCGGATGTTTCCCTTGCACTCTAGCATGCCTTAGCACTACCTAGCATACCAAGTCACTCCCTCATTAACACACCTGGAACTCACTACACTCCCTGTCACACACTCTTATCCATTCATTTCCATGCATTTTGACATAGTGCTCCCTTGTTTTTCCTTAACACTCACTAACATTACTTAGCATGCATTGGCACACCTTGGAACTTGGTACATCTTGTCATGCTTCCCTAGCACTGTAGCATTACTTTGCACTACCTATCATACCTTGTCACTCCCTCCTTAGCACACTTGGAACTCGCTAACACTCCATATCACACACTCTTATTCATTCATTTCCATGCAATTGAAACTAGTGCTCCCTTGTGTTTCCTAGCGGTCCCTAACACTCACTTGCATGTGTTGGCACCACACCCTATCAACTGGCACATCTTGGCATTCCTTATCACTTGGCATAACTTGGCATGTGTTGGCACGAAAATGGGAACACGGAAGAGACCGTGGGTTTAGGTAAAAGGGGCCAACAAGGCTTTGTTGTAGTCTAGAACAATGTTGGCATTTTCACCTTACCCAGAGAGGGTAAGGAGTCTCACCCGAGGCGTGTCGTGAATGAAGTGTGAGGGGGTAGAATGAGGCACCAAGGGAACCACAACCTGCAAGCGACCTTAAATCATAGTAATCAAGAACCTACAATAATCCAACCACACTATTTATACTCACATTACCTTAGGAAATCATATAGCATATATACAAATATTTAAACATTTTAAAGAACCAATATAGAACTCAACAATACATCATAGGTGCAAACTATCTCTTTCATTACGCTTCATAGAAAGAAATACATAAATAATTACAGAAGGCTCGAAGCTTGATCATTAATAACAAGAATGACCCAACCCACAGATCAGAGACCAATAGAGCAAGGGTGTACCCGCCTTTCACAACTCAGGAAGGCTGCATTGATTCCTAGCTCGCTTGGTTCATCAATATCTAATAATCACCAACCCTTTCCCATCCTTTCTTCTACCTTTTATCCTACGCTCTGCACCTAGACTGCTAGTTCCACTTATTTCCTGCTTGGTTGACTCTGCCTATGGCTGCCTTTTCTCTCTACTTGCTCGATTTCTCTTGCTCTCTCTCGCCACTAATCTTTTTTTGAATGATTAGTTTTTACTGTGCTAATATCAATTACAGATTTTTAAACATATGATTGCTTATTTCTTCTTGTATTGAGGTTTCATTAGTTGTTTGTGGATGTAATCAGGTAAATTTCCTTAAGTTTAAAATGACATTCATGAGAAAAATAGCTTCAAAAACAAATACTGAACAACAAACATTCAAAGTACAACAAACCATCAGAGAGATACTTTAACACAATGTTTTGATGAAGGAGTTCTCCCCTCCTGGGTTACATCTCCTTGGTGCAACTTCCATGGCTTGGGGCTCCGTATTAGCTCAATGTGGAAAAATGTTGTTTTACAAAGCTCTGTTTCTCCTGATACCTACACCAATGTGTTCAGAATGTCCAAAATAGCCAAGAACACCTCTTCATGAGCTCAATTTGGTCGAAAATTGCCTTCTCTATGACTCAGTCAGTCTTTTCCTAGAAAGGTTCCGCTAAATCTAGAATGACTCCAGTTAGCACGCTAAATGTGGAGGCAGGCCTGAAATTTGGGGCACTGCCAAACTAAACTCTGAGTTAACTAGTGTTTAATTGCGCTTATTAGCTTTAAACCCGTATTAATTAACATAACCTCGCAATTAGTGTTAATCGAACCCTTAACATCTGACGGTTTTGATGTAGTGTTCATATGCGATGTTGATGCAGGAGCATAAGGCTTGAAGACAAATTTGAAGAATTATTCCAAAAATACAAAAAATATATTTATTACAAGCAAAGGAGTGGGATCCTTTAGCCATCAATTTCCATGTTTTTCTAGTTAAGCACAGAGCTAGAATATAGGATTTGATCATGATGTAATAAGTTTTAGTTAGTTAGCTGTAGTGGAGATTCTCAAGGAGAATGCCTCACAGGATAGATATGGTTAATAAATTTTAGTCTTTGAATTAGGATCTGGTTGTTAGAATGAACCAGTATTTATGTAATTTTCACACTATTGTAAGGGGATTTTTACTATTAAAGAAATTTGGTTTTCCAAGAGCAAACCCAATGAATTGGGGAAAATTAGTCTCTGTGCATGTGAATGAGAAATTCCTGTCAAATCCTAAAGGATAATCTCCTTTGAAATCTTTGTGTTGTCATGAAATTTGAAGTTTAATTGTTACTCTGTGAGATTGAATGAAATTGTGTTGACTATGTTAAATTCGTGTTTTTTCCTTTTAACTGAGTTTCTCATGAATTCTGAGTGTGTTGAGCGGATGGTCGAGATCAGTGGAGGAAGAACAAGGATATAGTGGCATGAAGATTGAACTTGGACCATTAGATCTTGGTCAAGACAAAACAATGGTGTTTGGGCGCAAAAGTTAATAGACAGTTAATGAGCCGAAGCGGGTTGGAGAAACCCACATGTGGATTTCGAGCAGAAGGAAGGCCATACGCGGTATTTTCCCGATTGGCTCTGATTCCATACACATCATGACATGTAGGAGAGAGGAGAGAGAGAGAGAAACCGCTTATCGGGCGGGTTTAAAGTGCGCAAGTTAACTGGTTGATATTTGTTGGAGTCGTTAGATCTGGTGGAGCAAGGTCAACAATTGACAGGCAAGGAGCAACTTTAAGGTCAGAAAGTAATGTGACCATTGGATCTTGAACAGATCAATGGTGTAGAAGCGTCGATGAGGTTTTAGAAGGTGGATTCCAAATTTTATTAAGTTATGGTTTGTATTACTGTCGGGTCCGGACTAGTGGAGGTTTAGCTGAAATCTGTGGTTTTAGAGGAGTCTGCTAATTTAGTGGAAGCTCTAAAGTTGTCAATGGATGACTGAGAGCCCATTGAATCAACAATTACACCTACAAACAAAAATTGAAGATATAATCTCACAATTTGGGAGTTTAACACTCTTGCCTGCACCCAGACCGCCATCATTAGTGGCATTAGAGCAACCTGTTGACACTGAATTGAATCTCAGAAGCAAGAGAAGGAAATCCAATATGGCTTTCAAAGTTGGAAGAGGATGAGGACGTCGTAGAAGAGGATGACCAGTTGCAAATGTTGAGGTGATGGAAGCTATGCAACAAATGCAGGCTAGATTAGAAGCATTGTTAGCAGGGAGAAATATAGATGATGGAGATGTTAGTGAGCCTAAGGTTGAAACTAAAGAAGAGGAGGAAACTATAACAGTTACTCCTGAGATGAGATTATTCCAATCGGTGTTGAGATCCACAGCTAGGCCAAAAACTGAGGTTTCAACATATGCAGGAGGATTGAATCCAGAAGAATTGATAGACTAGATTAATGGCATGGAGAAATTATTTGATTATGAAGAAACAGAAGATGAGAAGAAAGTAAAGTTTGTTGTCACCAAGCTAAAAGGACATGCAACACTTTGGTGGGATGGAGTGCAGGCAAAAATAAAGAGTCTTAGCAAGCAACCAATCAGGAACTGGAATAGGATGGTAACAAAGCTAAGAGGTAAGTTTCTACCAAGTAATTATCAGCAAACCTTGTTCAGATAGATGCAGAATCTTAGACAGAGGTCTATGACAGTGAGAGAATATACAAAGGAATTCTATAAGGTAAGTATAAGAGCTGGACAAACTCAGGATACAAATGAGAAAGTGGCTAGATATGTGAATGGTCTTAGGATGGACATTCAAGATGAGATAAGTATACTGTCTCCTAAAATAGTAGAAGAAGCTTATCAAGTGGTATTAAAAGTTGAAGAAAAACTCATAAGGAAGAAGTATGCCACAGGAAGAGGTACTTTCCAAGGAAAAGGAAGTCAAGGTGGTAGAGGAATATCTACAACACCTAGAGATGGAGCTAGCAGCAGCTCAACCCAGCATGCAACCACAGAAGGTGATGCAGGTGGCAGAGGGAGTTTTTCCAGAGGAAGAGGAGGCAGAGGCAGAGGAAGAGAAGTAAGATGTTACAGATGTAACAAACTGGGACACAAGGCTTTTGAATTCCCAGAGAATGCAGGAACAAGTCATAGGAATGCAATTTTTGCTCAAGTTGAGGAAGAAGCAGTAGCAGTGACAGAAGAAGAAAATGTACGAGAGAGAGGAGAATATTTGGTAATTAATAAAGTTTTTCTCAAGCCAGCAAAGGACATAGTTGAACCATCACAAAGGAATACTTTGTTTATAACATTGTGTAAGGTTTAAGGGAAACGTTGTCAGATGATTATTGATAGTGGCAACACTAATAATTTGATATCTATAGAAGTGGTAGAGAAATTGAAGTTGAAGACAATGATACATCCAACACCTTACAAGGTGTCATGGTTACAAAAGGGACATCAGTTGTTAGTGAATGAACAATGTGAAGTGGAGTTGCAGTTGGGAAAATATAAGGATAAAATTATATGTGATGGGATGCCTATGGATGTGTGTCACATATTGCTTGGGAGATCTTGGCAATATGACAAAGGAGCTATGCATGATGGGAAAAGAAACACCTACAAGTTTGGTAAAGATGGTGTCAATCATACATTGTTGCCTATGGAAGAAGAGGATGCATCAGGAAAAAGATTGATCCACAAACTCTATTAGTAGGAGGAAAGGAATACTTACAGCAGATTGAAGAAAATGAGGTAAATTTTGTTGTAATTTGCAAGCCCAAAGTAATAATGACTTCTACTAAAGTTTCCAATTTACCCATTGAAATTCAAGAAATGTTGGACAACTATTGTGATATCATTGTTTATGATTTGCCTAATGAGTTACCACCCATTAGAAGAATTAGCCATCATATAGATTTGATACCTAGAGCAAATCTACCAAACAAAGCAGCTTACAGAATGATTCCCACAGAAAATGAAGACATTAGAAAGCAAGTTCAGGAACTGCTTGACAAAGGACTGATCAAAGAAAGTTTGAGTCCTTATGCAGTACCAACAGTGTTGAGTCCAAAGAAAGATGGAGGCTGGAAAATGTGTACTGATTCAAGAGCCATCAATAAAATCACAATCAGGTACAGATTTCCTTTACCAAGAATTGAAGATTTGATGGATTATTTGAGTGGAGCAAAGTATTTTACAAAACTATATCTTAAGAGTGGGTATCATCAAATAAGGATAAGAGAAGGGAATGAGTGGAAAACTAATTTTAAGACAAATGAAGGATTGTATGAATGGAGAGTAATGCCTTTTGGGTTGTCAAATGCACCAAGTAAATTTATGAGACTCATGAATGAAGTTCTTAAGGAGTTTATTGGTAAATTTGTAATAGTATATCTAGATCATATATTAGTTTATAGCAGGTCTGAGGAGGAGCACATGAGACATCTGAATTATGTCTTACAAAGGTTACAGCAAGAGAAATTATTGTTGAATTTGAAGAAATGTTCATTCATGAAAGAGGAATTAGTGTATTTGGGTTTTGTTATTTCCGTTGAAGGATTGAAGATGGATCCAGAGAAGATCAAGGAAATCATGGAGTGGCCTTCACCTAAAAGTATCTTTGAGGTAAGACGTTTTCATGGTCTTGCTAGTTTTTATAGGAAATTCATAAAGAATTGTAGTAAGATCAACGCTCCTATTGTTAAGACTATAAAGAAGGATAAACAACCATTTAGATGGACTGCTGAAGTAGAAAAGAATTTTCAACTGTTGAAGAAGAAGATCATTGTAAAACCTATTTTGGTTCTGCCTGATTTTAGTAAACCTTTCCAAGTGAAATGTGATGCCAATGGAGAAGTTATTGGAGGTGTTTTAAGTCAGGAAGATAGACCTATAGCTTATTTTAGTGAAAATCTGAATGATTCAAAGAAGAAGTATTCTTCTTATGATAAAGAGTTTTATGCAGCTGTGCAGTCATTGAAGAAGTGGAGACATTATCTAATGTCAAAAGAGTTCATACTTTATTCAGATAACCATGCATTGCAGTATATTATGCAACAGCCAAAGCTTAAGCAGAAACATGCCAAATGGGTAGAGTATCTTCAGGGCTTCCATTTTGTCTTGAAGCATATAAATGGCCAATCAAACAAAGTTGCAGATGCTTTAAGTAGGAGAAATGCATTATTTCAAGAGAGTCAAATTCAAGTGTTGGGTTTTGATTTTCTTAAAGAATTGTATGAGACGGATTTAGATTTTAAAGAGGCATTTGAAGCCTGTAAGATCATGTTTTGATGGATAGGAATAAATGGTTGGATTATTTCTTACAAGATGGATGTTGTTTAAGAGAAATAAGATGTGCATACCAAATTGTTCTATGAGGGAGAACTTAATCAAAGAGAAACATAGTGGTGGACTTGCAAGACATTTTGGTATAGATAAAACTTATGAGCAGTTAAACAGATTTTATTTATGGCCGAAAATGAGATCTTAAGTGGAAAAGTATGTGAAAACTTGTAAAGTTTGTCAATATGCAAAGGGAAGAAGCCAAAACACAGGTTTGTATGTTCCATTACCAATTCAAGATAGGCCTTGGGATATGGTAAGTATGGATTTTGTTTTGGGCTTACCAAAGACTCAAAGAGGAAATGATTCAATTTTTGTTGTAGTGTACGGATTTTCAAAAATGACACATTTTATTCCATGTTATAAAACTAGTGATGCTACTCACATTGCTAATTTGTTTTTCAAGGAGATTGTAAGATTGCATGGGTTGCATGGGTTGCCTAAGAGCATTGTCTCAGATAGGGATTCCAAATTTGTTGGACATTTCTGAAGGACACTGTGGAAGAAGTTGGGAACTAAACTAAGTTTCAGTTCTACCTATCATCTACAGACTGATGGACAAACTAAAGTTGTGAATAGGAGTTTGGGTAATCTTTTAAGGAGTCTTACTGCAGAAAATCCAAAGCAATGGGATCAAGTATTGGCACAGGCTGAATATGCATATAATGACTCACCTAACAAGAGTATAGGGCAAAGTCCATTCCATATAGTTTATGGAATGCATCCAAGGGGAGTGTCTGAGTTAATAAACTTGGGAAAAGATGAGATGAGAAGTGCAGAGGGAGAATATTTTGCTTCATAAATACAGGCAATACATGAACAGATGAAACAACAGTTATAGGATAGCAACATCAAGTACAAAAACATAGCAGACATGAGAAGAAGAGAAGTGATATTTGAAGTTGGGGATTTGGTTTTAGCACACCTAAGGAAGGAAATATTTCCAAAGAGGAAGTATAACAAATTGAAGTTCAAGAAAATTAGACCATGCAGAGTATTAAGGAAATTTTCTGCAAATTCATATGAAATTGAATTACCCCCTCATGTTGGAATATCTCCAATTTTCAATGTTGCTGATTTGTACAAGTATGAAGTTGAAATTGCAAATGACACAGAAGAAGACCAAGAGACAAAAGAAATTGACTGGGTAAAATAGTTACCTACAGCAAAGGAATTATAGCCATAAAGGATTTTAGACAGGAAAGTGTTCAAGAAAACCAGAGGATAGGAGTACTTTCAGTACTTGGTCAAAAGGAAGGATCAACCAATTGTTGAAGCTACTTAGGTAACAGAAAACATGCTACAAAAATTGGGCAGTTCTGTAGAAGAACTCATGGACAAGATCCCATGAAGGCATTTGTCCTCAGGAGTCTGATGAAGGAGCATAAGGCTTGAAGACAAATTCAAAGAATTATTCCAAAAATACAAAAAAATATTACAAGCAAAGGAGTGGGATCATTTAGCCATCAATTTCGATGTTTTTCTAGTTAAGAATAGAGCTAGAATATATGATTTGATCATGATGTAATAAGTTTTAGTTAGTTAGTTGTAGTAGAGATTCTCGAGGAGAATGCCTCGCAGGACAGATAGGGTTAATCAATTTTAGCCTTTGAATTAGGATCTGGTTGTTAGGATGAACCAGTACTAATGTAATTTTCACACTATTCTAAGGGGATTTTGACTGTTAAAGAAATTTGGCATTCCAGGAGCAAATCCAGTGAATTGGGGAAAATTAGTCTTTGTGCATGTGAATGAGAAATTCCTGCCAAATCCCAAAGGATAATCTCCTTTGAAATCTCTGTGTTGTCGTTAAATTCAAAGTTTAATTCTTGCTCTATGAGATTGAATGAAATTGTGTTGACTGTGTTAAATTTGTGATTTTTCCTTTTCACTGAGTTTCTCGTGAATTCTGAGTGTGTTGAGTGGACGGTCAAGATCAATGGAGGAAGACCAAGGATACAGTGGTGTGAAGATTGAACTTGGACAGTTAGATCTTGGTCGAGGCAAATCAACGGTGTTCAAGCGCAAAAGTTAACAGACAGTTAACGAGCCGAAGCGGGTTGGAGAAACTCATAAGTGGATTTTGGGTGGAAGAAACGTCGTAAGCAGTATTTTCCCGATTGGCTCTGATTCCATACACATCGTGACACGTAGCAGAGAGGAGAGAGAGAGAAACCGCTTATCGGGCAGGTTTAAAGTGTGCAAGTTAACCGATCGATATTCGTTTGAGCCGTTAGATCTAGTGGAGCAAGATCGACAATTGACAGGAAAGGAGCAAGTTCGAGGTCGGAAAGTAATGTGATCGTTGGATCTTGAACAGATCAACAGTGTAGAAGTGCCGAAGAGGTTTTAGAAGGTGGATTCCAAATTTTATTAAGCTATGGTTTCTATTATCGTCGGGTCCAGACTAGTGGAGGTTTAGCAGAACTCTGCGATCTTAGAGGAGTCTGCTAATTTAATGGAAGCTCTAAAGTTGTAAGTGGATGACAGAGAGCTCATTGAACCAACAATTACACCTGCAAACAGAAATTGAAGTTATAATCTCACAATTTGGGATTTTAACACTCTGCCTGCACCTAGACCGCCATCAGGTGTTAATATCGCATTAACCACTGAAGTTGAAGCCATCGGAGTGGTTAACCGTTTGAGTTTATGGCAATTGCATTCACATGGGGTAACAACAAATATTAATGTTTTTGGAACTGTCTGCTAGAGTTAAATACAACTGTGACAACGTGGTTTGTGTTGTTGCAATCACATGCAGAGGGCTGGCCCTCCTAACCGCTTGCCCCAACATGGTCAAACTTTAAATGAATGTGAAAAGCATATGGGTTAAGAACCACGGTGCTAGCAGAGTTGGTTAAGACTTGTGGATGGTAATCCGGAGGTCGCGGGTTCGACCCGACCTCTAACCAAAATTTTTCTCCACTATGTTGAGTCCTGCCCAGGCCATTGGGAGGTGCCACGTGGCGGCCTTCGGGCTTGCCACATGGCATTCTTCCATTGGTCCAAAAATAAACCAATAATATCGTGCCAACATAGCACCTATATAACCCAATGAAATGATGCCACTTGTCCATATTTGATTTGTTGTTGACCATCATTGACCATGTCTAGTCACTTTCCACGTCAACAGTATGGACTGTTGAATATGTAGTGACTAGCCGTTTTTTTCGTCTGTATAACAAAGCGATCAGAACACAATAACTTTCTCATATGAACTCGTTTTTTGATGAAACGAGTTACGTTAGGATATTTTTTCCAAGAAGGACGTGGTCCTTCTGGTTTCGAGCCATTCTGAGATCTTTGATTTTTGAGCTAAATTCTGAGCACCTGGTCAGCCACCTTTCCGCAATTGTCAAACTACTCTTGGTTCCTGTTCCTCCCCTCAGATGTTAGCTCCACAACTCAACCAGTCATCCCCGCCACCCGTTTTTATCTTGTCTTCCTGCAAAAACTCAAAACGAAGGCCCCAACAGCATGCCTAAGATGCCCTGGAATTGTCTAGCACATGTTAGCACTTGGCATTTCCTAGCACATGTTGGCACTCCCTAGTTTTCATGCCCTTATAGATAGCCTTATCTTTTTTGCGACTTGGGAAACCAACCAATTCATTGAAAAATAATGTTGTGCCTACCCCTGACACTCCCCAACACTCCTTAGCATGCATTCACACTGTCTGACATGTGTTAGCATGCCTTTTCATTCCTTAACACACCTTGGGACTCCTTAGCTATCATGCCCTCACAACCACCCTTACATTTTTTACAACATGGGAACCCAACAAAATTCTGCCTCAACTATAACAACAAATTGACCAATTTACAATTACTACAACTAAAATATGCCTTGTTTAGCTAAGAACTTCCTATAACTCTTCTTAGTCTACTCATGTACAATTTCAACTTATCCAACTTAAAAAGTTACGAAGACAAGGCTCACATCCAACCATGGTCGTAAAATTAAACAACTAATAAAAAAAATTACATCTTGATATGCCATAACACCTAGAACGCCTAATAATCCCTTAGCACTATGTATCACATGTTAGCATACCCTGCATTTTTTGGCATGCTTTGGAACTCCCTAACACATCCTAACATTCCCTGACACTTAACACATCTCGTACTCGATAGCTAACCATATATGTCACACTCTTATTCATTCATTTCAATGCATTTCAAGCTACTACTCCCTTGTGTTTCCCTAGAACTTGGCCCTAACTCTCCCTAGCATGTGTTGGTGCCACACCCTGGTGCCTATAACTTCTTGGCATGCCTTAGCACTTGGCATGTCTTGGCATGCCTAAAATTCCTTGGGACTTTCTAGTATGTGTTAGTACTTCCTGGCATTCCCTAGAGCACCTTGGCACTCTCTATTTGTCATGCCCTCGTAGATAGCCTTACTTTTTTTGCGACTTGGGAACCCAACCAAGACATTGACAAAAAAATGTTGTGCCTAACCCAAATTCTCCCTTCGTATGAAACTAATTTGTATGCACCTTATCACAACCATAGGCTTGCCTCCTGCAAGTCATATTCTAAACTGCTTCTAACACACTTCTTCCTTGGGACACTTGGAATTCATTGACACTCCTTGGTGCATTGCACTCTTATTTCTTCATTTCCAAGAATTTTGACTGAGTTCTTCCTTGTGATGCCTTGTCACTAGCTAGCATACCTTTCACTCCCTCATTAGCACACCTGGAACTCGCTGACAATTCATTTCCATGCATTTGAAATTAGTACTCCCTTGTGTTTCTCTAGCACTTGGCCCTCACACTCCCTAGCATGCATTCAAGCCACACCTTGGCACTGATACATCCTAGCATGTTTGTCATGCCTTCGAATTGTCTAGCATGTGTTATCACTTCACTTGTAAATAAAGAAAACATCATTTCATTAATAGAGACAACTGATTATTTAAGTTGTGCAAGCTATGTCAATCAAGAAATCAACAAGTTTTCTTGGTTCGGTCCTTGGAAATGACAATTTTGTTATTGTTGACACCTAATCCTCAGTGATTGGGGAACTGAATGTGAACAGTCATCAAGAAGATGAACTGAACAATCACATTCATATATATATTAGATAGCTGGTTAAATGAATAAACGCATTAATTTTTTGGAGTTACTCCTGGCCTGACATGGTATCAGAGCATAGGTCCCAGGTTCTATTTTTAACCTTGTAACTCCTGTCCACTGCCTACCTTCTGCTCCTCTGTCCCTCACCTGAAGGAAACCCTGCCTGAAAGAAACGCTGCCGCTGCTGTCTGGTGTTAAATGCTCAGGTGTCATTCGAAAACAGTCAAATGTCCTCTGCGCGCCCCATCACAGGGGTATCACTGTTTTAATTATTCTCGTATCACTGTTCTTTATTTTCTCAAATACCGCCTTCTGTTTGCATTCGGGTGTCGTTGGGATCGAAACCGTGACCTGCGTTGTGGTTTCTATACCTTTTTGAATCGTGACCTGCGTTGTGGTTTTGAACTGAATGATTTACACCAGTTGCCCTGGCTATCATATCTTCTGCCATCTTCAGCTTTGCTCTCAATACCTCCACGTCTGCTCTGATGTACCGATCCATGCAAGCTAAATCAGACTTTCATCAACAGATTTACAAGGGTTTCATGATTCAACAACCAGCCTAGGGTTTAATCGCTTTCAGAAACCGTAAAGCCATTCATTAATCGACTCCTCCTCGAGTGATAAGTCCATAAATACAAAAGTCTGGCCTGACACGGAGTCACGACGTCGAGAAAATCAATAGCCCAATGCATTTGGACTGCCATGGGTTGTGTGAGGTGTCCGTGGCATTTCTGGTAACATCCAGCCATGGGAGTTACTATTAATACTTCTGTTCTTTCACATTTGATAGCAGATTGAAGCCAGGGTTTTCGATTTTCAAAGAGTCCTTTGTTTTCATCAATATAGCTTTCATCAATATAGCAATTCGAATTCTTTTATAGTCTGCCAAAATTTAATATTGTAGAGTTAAGATTTATGTGGTGAAGACGAGTTTATCTGTTGAATTGATGCCTTTCCATGAACCGAATGATGGGCTTCGAACAGTGACAGATACTGATATAACTGTATACCCGCTTTATGGCACCCATGTCAAAGAGGAATAATTGCTTTTTGGGAAAACTTTAACCCCTCTTCTACCGTATTATTCGATTTATACATTGAGGATAGATTTTTTGCCTTCCTTTCTAGCAGCAATATATATATTACAGTGGCAGCAAGTGCTCAAACTTTTTTTGCGGTGATATATATATATATATGGTGATATATGTATTCATTTCAATGATCAATAATGGCATAGCAGAATTTTGAATGATTTTTTTTCTCCATATCAAAATCATTTTTAAAGCAGTGGAAGTTTTTTAAGAGCAAATTTTTTTTCGCCATTAGAAGCATTAATATATCAGCAAAAGTTTTTTTATATCAGCAGAAGTAACCTTTTACAGAATGCATTCAATCATCTCTATGATAGGAATAGTTCTCACTGGCAAGG
>APFE030266465.1:0-14031 GCA_000404065.3 Pinus taeda | reverse complement strand
TCTTTGTGATGAGGGATCCATATATAGATGATTGTAGGGAGGTGAGTCATCTTCTGGGGTCTTGATTAGTGTCCTCTCTCTGATAGTTCTTGCTTCCACTTGGAGAATCATGATCTCTTACTCATCCCTTGTCGAAAACAGAGAGGCAAATGTCAGAGGGGAAGCTTCTAGAAGATTCCATGATCTTCCACTTCGCATTTTGTCCTATGCATCACACCCTATACATTGGGAAGGTGATATACATCGCACCCTCTGCACTGGGTTTTCAGTATGGTCCAATTTTGACCATTTATGACCAGTTTTTAGTGGAGAACTTTTGGGAGATGATGTAATCAACTGACCTTGTTCCTTTAGGTAGTGAAGCAACACTTTTAGGGACTTAGGAGACCTTAGTTTATGGACATTTATGATTGGGGTTGAAGTGCCCAAAAATGTCTATAACAAACATTATACTCGCCATCAACGCTTGTCAAAGGATTATGTATCTAGTTGCATTGGTGTTTACATAAATAAATAACCAAAATTTGAACTAGGACCATTTCTTATTCCTAGGTGATTTCTTCAAATTCAAAGAAAATTCATCTCAATTTTGTTTCAGATTTGTGACTCTGTCTTCTTGCTGCCCTATTTGAATGATGTCCATGTATTTAGTAAACACGCTAATTTCAGAGCTTCCTCTGTTCTATTGTTGTCTGAAAATACATGCTTCATTTTGATAATATCTCCATTTGCATGATGGAAACAATGGTTTGATGATTAATAACAAACTCATTATTTTTTGAATTTGTCTATCCATGAGAAAGAGATTCCAGTACATTATACCTATATTACATTGAGAGCTATTCTACGTTTGCCGAAAATAGGGTAATTCCCTGCAGCACAAATACAAACTGAAATTCCATTTAAGAGTGTTATTTAGGGAAACCCCTAGAGGTTACTAGATTCACCTTAAGTAGAGGGAGGAAAAGCCGAAGTGATAGTGGTTTATCTAAGTTTCCAGTAGTGTGACTGTCTATTTCGCTGAATGCACAAGTTGTGAGTTTTCTTTGATCTAGGGTGATTGCACAAAGCATAGAAATAGGTGGGTTGATTGGGCGAGTTGTCAAATTTATAAAAGCTTTGGCAATATGAAGAGACTTGGATATTACATATGGTGATAAGTTTTATGTTGCTGATGACGTTTGAAGATCTCTAATATTGACTGCAATAATATTCTTGTTCTAGTGGCAGAGTTACGTGACTTGTTTTGACAAAGTTCTTTAAATTGACAAGGATTGTGGGCAGGGTATATAATCCACAGAACAAAGGAAAACAAAAATTAACCATTGCCTCAAATCCTTATATGTTGTTGTTGTCTTGCTTATCTGTGTATTGAAGCTAATTGATGAATCTTTCTTACTATAAACAATATTCAAAATTTCATTTTATTTCATATTAGATATCTAGATTTTGAACTGAAGGTGAAGTGTTCAAATCTCAATTGATTATTCTAGACCCTATCATACAAGAGTTTATTCTCAATACTATTGTCACAGTAAATCACATAGAAATCGTTCAAACTATAATGGCACCGACTTACAATGTTCCAATGACTTTGCTCTTTATGTAATTTTAACCATTATTTGATACCCTATCTATCATTATTTGATACCCTATCTTTATCATTCAATGTTATATCATATCCAGATCATTTTGGCCCATTATCATATCCACATCCATGAAATGATATTCTCGGATGAGATCATTCCTAGAGAGCTCGGCTCGAACCTACATATAAAGGTCATATCATAACCAGTTTTTCTTTCATTGTACGTTGTTTGAAATGATGATTGCATATCTAATTTAACCAACCTAAAAATCGTAGGTTCGGTAGCTCACATTTTTGCCACTGAATGTTCCTGTAATTAGCATTCGAAGTTCTATATTTTTGTTTCATTCATCGCATATAGTCATTATATTTCAAAGTATTAAGTCAAAGGGTTCAATTTTGGCATGTTGTGGGGGCTCAATAAAATCTTATATGATCATTATCCACTCAATGTACAATGGCTCAAATTGGAGTTTAAGTATAGGGTGGCTCAGTAGCACATTTTTTGTGTTGATATCACACAACACATGGAAGTGAACTTGCATCCTCCTTTCGCACTTGTTTTCATCATAGCCAGGGTAGATCTTGTTTTTTTTTTACTCATTTCCAAATCTACCTTCTATCAAATAAGATAAGTCCTAGATGCATAGTCTGTTGTCATTTCAAGTGAGTTATTGTTATTCAAGTTTGGAAAAATATGGTGAATACTGGTCTTGTTCCTCATTGAGCTCAGTAACTTATTTCTGAATGGATGTTCATTTTCTAACTCATACTTTTCAGCAACATCTTCCATCCAAACACCATTAAGAATCAAACAGACCCTATAATGCTTGAATGAACTTTTAATGGATGCTAACAATTGATTGGTTCAAGTAACTATTTTGTTTCTTTAAGGACTACAACATCTAATTCTAAGGAATAAAAAAAAAGTCAAGGTCATATAGTTATTCTCACAATCCTAGAGATGTTTTCACATTGAACACACTTTTCACATAATAATATTGTGGATTAATGTAGATTTCATCTAGATGTCCTACTTCCTGAACCTAACGTCACCCACAAAATTTGCTTAGGCCTGCTGAATCACTATCCGAGAGTTTTGGTGAATGATTTGGTTTTATTTGCGAATTATAAAAAGGGTAGTTGAGGTGCATGCTTTCCTACATCCTCATGGGCTATAAATTTTGAATTATGGCTGGTATCACTTAATAAAATTGTGGATGGTGATAATCTACCCATAATTCTCTGAAAGATCGGTATATTTTCTGTCTATCAACTTATTTTCACGTGAATTTTGCCTTGAGAATCGTGTGATAACATGCTATGATGTTAAACATATCTTGAATGATGGTCATTTTTGAACATTATAAACAACTGAATTTCACATCCTAAACATTCATTTATTGTGATTGAACAATACACCAACTGACATGATTCGATCCACATTGGATGGCATTTTCCTTAAAAATTTTGAGCACTATTAATATGGTATACTGGCATGTTTTTTTTTTTTTTTATGGAGGAAAAAATATTTAATGCTGGTATATTTTCTTAACTACTCACCACCGGTTCATTTTATAACACAATTTACATAGTGCTTGAAGTATTTCGATAATTGATGTTGACATTTGTAATATCGTCACCATTTGAAGTGCTCTAAAATAGTGAAATATGTTCCAATTTACAATGGTATAAACTCTGATATCTTATTACCTTTAGATGATCATTGTTTATGTGGTCAAAATGCTCGTCCACTTGCATCTGTTCATTATTTTATGGTTTCAATTTGATCTAGAAACACAGAGATAACATTCCTTAAATGTTGATCATATTATTCACTATTTATTTGGGTTGGATTGTCCTTTAGCGATATGAATTAACATTTATAAATCCGGAACGATCTCCGTTTTAAATAAATTGTTGCATTTTCTTGTCAAGGTCTTCCATTTTCATATGCCTACAGATTTCATGGTCTTAATTCCTAAATTCCTTTTTATGATGCAACTGGACATAAACAATGGTAATTAATTTGTTGATGCCAATTATTTTGGGGAAGGGTATGTAAAATTTAAATCAATTCTTGATGGAATTTGTATGATGATAATGCAGTTTAATATTTGCATCACTTCTCCGATCAAGGAAAATGTTTAAATGGTTCAACAAATTTCAGTCTTATGCACATTTCATCTAGCTAATCTATGGAACACTAGTGGATCTCTAGATTGGTTTATTACTAATAAATTCATATGTGAATGATCTCTTAACACAAAAGTGACATTTACATTTCAATGGATGGGTTCCATAAGCATATATGATATAATTCACTGTACCATGTTCCACGAAACATTAATCGCATGCAATGATCTTTCGATATATCTTTCTAATAAATTAAAATAGTTGTAGTCCTCTCACATATGTTCCACTAAAGACAACACACTTTTTTTTATGGTTAAAGTTGTATCATGAATTGAACATATGAATTAATGAGACCTTTACTTTTAAAATTGTGGGTACCTTCATGAAATACACATGTAAAATATTCTAATAAATTTGATTTTGCACAACAATTTCCATTCAAATTACATGTATATGCTCATTTACTACATTTTCATCAACGTTCTTATTCATATCATTTGGATATTAAACATCATCAGGCTACCATTCAAATCTCCTTCATTCTTGAGTGAGTCTGTTGGGTTAAATTGTAGTATAGATATAAACCACATGATGATATATTTTAGTCTCAATGGAAAAATCGTACAGATTTTTATTTGGAGCATCTAAATCATGTTTTATTGTTTAAACTTGATGATACATCTAAATATTACGCTTATGATTTCAGTTTAGTTTAAGGGTATTAATGAGTTGATCGAGAAACATCATTGGTAATGGTCATAGTGATGATCTACATAGTTTAAAAGTGTGAAGATATGAAGTTGACAATTTTCATAATGAACAGTGATGATAAATGAGGAAGATGTTTAAAGGTTTAAATGGTAATAATAATAATAATAATAATAGTTGAAGTATAGGAGAAAATGTTGCTAGAAATTTTATAAGTTTACCTTGAGAACGATTGTGTACATATTGACAAAAGAAGGGAGAGTTAATTAATAGAGGTTTTACTTGACTGATTTGCACTCGTTGTTTCATGAGTAGGACTTCACATAGAGAAACTTATCAAGTTTTGTTTCCATAGCATTAAAAGAGGTTGTTTTAAATTTTTCATGGACAATGATGGTAGTAGTGTTTCCAACTGTTTCAAAATCTAAAATAAAGATACTATTTAATGAGAAAGAATATCTTGTCCAACTTGAAGAAGGGTGAATTTACAATAAAGCAATCAAGTGGTATGGAGATAGGAACTTGACGAGATAAGAAAATATTTTTTGTGGATGAAAATGATAATTGTTAAGTGATGTATGTATGAGTCAGCATGGATCAACAAACTCTCATGCAATTAAATTAAGCATAAAATAAACTTAAATCATAATGACCTAAGTGTTTATAGGCAATTTCCTATAGCCGTATTAGAATCAGTAAGCCAAAGGGTAAATGAATGTAAAACCAAGGGATTTTAATTTTGAGATAGATGATTTAAAAAAAAATATTGTATAACTAGTAATAAAGTAACAATGAATTTCACCTGAATTTCCTTGGGGAAGGAAGAATATATGACTAGAGATTAAGACTCAAGATGATGAGGCTCATGTGAAATTTAACGATGTACTTAGATGATTATACCTATGGTGTAAATGGTCAACTTCCTAGTTGAATGAAGTGGAAATGATTATTGAAAAGGTAATTGGTATCTTGATGAAAACATAACGCTAATAACACTGATGAGATAACATAGATCCTACATGGATGTTGAATAATATTAGTTCATAGTTGAATGTTTGTAAACTAAATGAAATTGATCTTTCTGATGAATCATGATAAGAATGCTTATCTAGTATTATTCTATATTTGATAAGTATTGAGATGTTTCTCATATTGATGATGTTTCATGATATGATGGTATGAGGGTGATCATGCACATGTGGTTCATAATTATATAGTTGTTACAATAGTGATGATGTATCCTTATATGATGATGATTATGTCAAGGTATATTGTCATATTCATTTACCACGTGATGATAGGTATTTAATGTTAAATACTCATGATGAATATGATATGCATAACGTGGCATAGGAATTATGATGCTATAATATGAGGTTTATTAACATGTGGTTCATTTATTATGTGAAGTCATGATATGTCTTTGATGCAAATATGTTGATGTTATAACTTATGATGGTATTTCATGAAGTGAAGCATGTGATAGTTGCATACAAATTTATGACATGCATGAGCATGCAGTTCGTTATTATTCATAATGTTGCGATTAACAATGATGAATGTTACATGATGACATGCAATACTTTGCATGTGGATTATTTTCTATGATACTATGATGGTATAGCTAATGCATTGGTTGCATGTTGAGGTCTGTGATGATTGATAGGACTCCACAAATGGGCCGAGAGGGTTGGTTTAATTGATGATCTCGTGCGAGCCCATATGCACAAGGGAGAATACGTAACACCATATGGGTTGGGGACAAACTCAATCAACACTACATATGCAAGTAGGTCCTTTGTCTTGTATAGCTCTTGATGGATAGTTCTTGAAGGGCTATGGGACCATCTTGAGGAGGCCAAGTGCCTGATGTTCTAAGCTAGGTGCCTAGTATTGTATTGGGATGCTAAAGTCTGGTAGGGGTGTAAGAACTTCGATGCCTGGGGTTCTGTGCCTTAGTGAGTTGTGGAGGGAGTGGGCCAACCTTGCAAGATGCCCGAAGACATTGAGCACTGTACCGGATGTCTGCCTTGGGGCCTTGGGGGTAGATGAGGTCTGAGTTAGGCGCGAGCCTTGGGGCCATCGTTAGACTAGGATATAGACCGAGGAGGCTTATGCCTGATTCTGAAAGTGGGAAAAAAATGGACAGAGATTCCTAGGGATTTCTCGGGTGTTGTGAAACTTTCGATGCCTACTAGTTATGCTAGTTTAGCAGAGGGGTGTCGAGACTATTACATGAAGTAATAAATAACAAAATAAATGTAATGTCCATTAATAATAAATAATAAATAATAAAAGCTTAACTTTGGGACGAAGTTCCTTAAAGTGGGGGAGTATGTAATGTCTCTTAATAATAAATAATAAATAATAAAAATAATAAATAATAAATTACAATAAATTAATAAATTATCTACATGCTCTAAATAAATATAAATAAAAGTAAAACAAGAAAGTAGTAAAAATCAGTAAAGCTATCAAAAAGTAAGAACAAAAGAATAAAACAAGAAAGCAGTAAAGTTGCATGTCGACACATGGAGTGTGTGCATGTGGTTCCCATTCCAATGTTTGCTCTATTTAATAGATGAGGAGGAAGATGAGAGGCATTCCATCATTCCATGATTCCATCATCCATTCTCTTGGGAGAATAGTGTTGGGAGACAAAAGATACCCTAGCAGTAGTACATTGATTGAGGGCTCGAGGTTGGCCAGTTATAGAAATATTTTGTGCAATTGAGCCTATGGTTGGGTGGAGAGTCGTCCCCAAGACTTTGTTGCAGTTAACAGAATTCAACCAGTGTTCAACTAGCGTTCCATAGGTAAGTTGTCTCTCCTCACATTTATTTTGAAGTTTAATGTTAACTAGTTGATAAATTGCGTGTTGATTTATCTAATTAATTATGTATTGTTATTTCGGGCTGTTACACCTACATTGGTCCATTTCTATTGATATTCTATCATGCTACAGCCCCACCATACCGAAATTTTTATAAATAGTGTATTCCCAACTCTCCAATGTTTTGGTATTCGATGTGGTTAGTTATCTTGATATGTTAGTATCATAGCTTAACATGACACCTCATTTATTGACACCCAATAATTATCTAACACATGATGGATGCTTACATGTCCTCTGACAAAAATATTTTTGATGTGTTTACTACCACATGTCACACATATTTACATAGTTGGCATTTCATTAAAGTTGAATCTAAGTGACACATGTCATACACATGGCATTTCCATGCCATCCTTTGTGGTATCATCATGGCATCATTCTTCCAAGATTTTTGGTACTCTAAAATCCAATGTCATTAGATAATGCACCCAGCAAATAGAGACATTCTTTTCAAATAAATTCCATCAAATGAAAGACAACCACACCAAATTTTTGTTAAGGAAATATTATAGTGAATTGATTTCCCAGTGTTTTAGTGTGTTGAATCTCTTGTGGCATTAAGTAATGGATATTTTTCTACCAGTTCAAGTCCATCACGTCAAGATGGAAAATAAAGTGCAATTTATTAAATCTCCTATGTTTCAATATCTTGGTAATCCCCCTTTGAATTTTCCCTTGGTCAGGCTCCCATTAAGCCATGTGACTAGAGGCTAAGGTCGAGGCCTTACAATCCATAAATTATCTAAATTGCATTAAATTTCTACTTGTCGCAAACCCACCAATCCACCACCTATTATGCATTCGTCCTTTAATGGTTTCAAACTCTTGTTAGTCGATGGCTTCGTCAAGTTATGTTTGTGTTTGGGAACAACTTGATAGACTCCATTGTATTTCCTTTTCATTCAAGGCTAAAACATTGATCTTTGATCTCTCAATATTCCGATAAGCCCCTTATCTTCTAGCTCTAATCACAACCCCCTTATAAACCATATGACTAGGGGATAAGGCTTGGATATCCAAACCCCAAATTTATTTTCAAACTGAACAAGGAGTTAATCCCAAAATTTCCCTTAGCAAAGAAAATCTATAGAGGGACTTTATTAGCATGTTAACCAGTCAACTTCTCACATTAGGCTAGAGAGGTCATTTCACCAAATATGCCTCATTTGAGGCCCTCATACCTCTTCTCCGAAACTAGGATAACCTTAAATATTCTTAGTAGTCCAAATAATGAACATTGTGGCTATTTTAAACCTTTAGCTGGCCTCCAAAACCTAGAGAGTTATTTAATGATCTCTTTCATGTTTTCTATCAGATGTTCTAACAAGTCTCTTTCCCTTAAGTATTCCCTTTGGAAATTAAGACACTTTTTCATGAAATCCACTTCACTCATAACCCTTTAATTACTTTAGTTTACCTAAAGTTTCTCCATTATATACAATAATAGACCATTGGAACTATCCATTACTAATATTAGAAGTCCTTCAGTCCCATGCCTAATGTACCATTTACTTCTTATTGATAACATGAAAGGCATAACAAAAAATTACATTAAATATTGATTATGGAGAAATGAGTATTACATAAATATTCTAGCCAAATCTACTACTTCATATCATATAGACCATATTTCCCATTAAGCAGATAAGCACATAAACATAATACATTTAAGTAATTATCATTTCTTTCTCATTAACATGGTTTACATTATAGAGAAGAATTCCATAAGGTTACTTATTTGATCAAGATCCTATATTGTTTGCAACTCATGATGGTTGATCCACATTCCACCCCGCCATAAGCTCAACTGCACTGCAATATTTCTTGTAGTTGGCCACCCTAGAGTCAAACCAAGAAGCCATGAGGAAAGTTATACTCACTATTCTAGGGTGGATTCATGAATATTGTTCTCCTTCATCATATAAACTCATAAATTCCCTTAATATCACACAAATCCTAGAGTTTTCCCAACTTCTATGGGTGGTTTACTAACTACTCTACACAATAATCACCCCAAGGGAAACATCTTCTAGGCTACTAGTAGTGTGAGGATGAAGACAACTCTCCTTCATCCACCCAGATATTACAATGGAAACTTTCAACTTGTATATCTAGGGCCTGGTATCATCCCCAATGTGGTCACAATGAAGTTTGCACAACCAAAGTAGAGCCCTTCTCTTAACAAATAGTTCCTTAATGCTTCTCTCGGGGACTCAGGTGTACAGATTTCAACATTTTTCTCATTAGATGTCCATTTTAGGCCCACACATCTCAAAATTATCCATTTTCTTAGTCAAGAGTATGTTAGCACTTCCTTTTCATGTCTGCGTGCATAATTCAAACAATTCTCAACAATCCATTCAACCCTCTAGCTCAAAATAAGACTCACCCCTGACCTCACATGCAAAAATTAGGTAAACAAGTGTCATGCAAAATGTTTCCTTCTAGTTCATATGAGAGTCTACTCTCGTATCTCTTCTTCTATGTTTTATATTCTCTCTAATGTTTTATTTTTCTCCTCTCTAGCTTACGCTTCTTCTCTGTCTTTTCCAAGTCATATTCCTTGATTTTCTTCCCTTAATTAGACAACATGTTAGATATGCCCATATTGATCAAATTAGGAGCTTCTTGTTAGAATACAAAAGTCTTCCCATGGTATGTTTCCCATACCTTGAGAAATTATGGTACAATTTTTCATTCTTCTCATAATTGTTGGAATTTATTACTACACCTTTCCATTATATATTTTTTTGGGGAAAGGTTAACAACCCCGATCCTTATGAACATTTGGTTTAACCAATATTCCATTGGAAACTATTAATTCTATAATTCCCTTTGTTAGTTTCCCTCCTCTTCATCGATTCAAATGGTCCATATGATGGATTCACCTCTTCATCTCTTGGTATTATATTCTATTGAATTTTATGATCTTCTAATCTAATAATTACTTTCTAATGATTCCTTAGCCAACTCATCTTACGTCACATATCATTAAGCAATTATACATAGAAAATATCAAAAAAAATGATAGTAGAATCATAAAGAGACAACCAAGCACAAGAGATAAAAAAATTTACCCTTGGAAACCCTAACTAGGGAAAAACCCAATAATCTTTTCTTAGGAGAAATTCCTCAATTCAACAAAAGCGCAATCTGAGTTTCATAACAAAACTCATGAACTCCTAGGGCTATACCAACCCTTCTCCCATGAAAAACGATCCTTAAATCACCTTCATGTGCTCTCTTTCTCTACCTTTCTCGCCTATATACAAGACTGAGCCAACTCAATCTTCTCTTCTTAGTGTCTAAATCTTCTCAACCCTCTCTAGACCTAAGGTTTGGTCTCAGAATAGGTTTCTACCTTCCTCTTTCTTATCTCAGCTAGAAAGAATTTAGTTAAGGTCCCTTCTACTCATGAGATGAGAATCTTAACCTCGTTTAGATCTTTGTTCCTCCAATAGACACGATAATATGCAGTCACGAGAACGTAGGCCCTCTCAATCATAGTTTAGAAATCTTCCTCTTCACATGTGTGAACAAAAACATTAGTAGATGATGATCATCCGCAATGTCTCTCAATCATGGAGGTTGAGTACAAATATATTTGATTCTTTTGGTGCCCAAGGGGTGTTTCCTTAGCGCTGGTTTGACTTAAATAATTAGAGTCAACCTGTACTTTTGGAGGCAATTTAAAATTTAAAATTTCCTTCTTTTTAATTTTCCTTTTAGGGTTGATTGGTAGTGAATAATATGGACCACAACTACCAAAATTCAACACTCCCTCTTAGCTAGGGCTCACGTTGAATTCCTCAAATGTACATTTTGTTTAAAAAAAATATCGATCCCAATAAAATATTGAATGATCTATCTATCTTGATATATCGATCCACTTCCCTTTCTATACCGAAACCACGTGGAAGTAATATTGCATCAACATCATGCAAAGGGATCTAGTCACCCACTAGCCAAAACCCTTTGCCATTGTTAGCACCTAAATCTGCCTTAGGCTGAAGGAAGGCAAAATTCAGGGTAACCACAAACCACGCTCAGTCTGGTAGCTAGCCCTACAAGAACAGGAGAGGGCTCTCTCCGAGTCACACTCAGTAAAATATACACAATAAAGTCTGAGTTGACTCAAAATGAAATATTGATCTTAGGCTAGTAAGTAATTATTGGATACAAGAAGCAATTTTTATGAATAACTGAGTTTCTGGGATGGTATGGGACCAACGGACAACAATGAGCAGAGGATGAAATACAAAGGCATAGATTACTTTGTGAGGTAAGAGAGGTGGAAAGTCTAGCAATTTAGTTTGAAATAGCACGGAATGGATAGATTGCTTAGGAGGGTGAAAAGGGCATAAGTACATGAATCCTTTTCAACAGAAGAAAGAACACTGAACATGAAATTTTCCCACAGGCAGAGCAATAAAAATGAATTCTATCTTATCTAACTTAGAAAATTTCACTAGAAATGAATATGAAATGAACTGTGAAACATAACGACATACATATGAAACATAAGAGACACATTTTCTACACTCACAACCACATGAATCTCATGAAACAGAGTTGTTCCCTTTCATTAATCCTCTGTCAAAATATACAATGAAGAACTGAGTTTCTCTCCCACAGTCTCCCAGAAATTACAATCAACCAACCCTTTGCAAATAGTTTGCATACAATATATAGAATGTGCCATGAGGAGATAGAACGACCAAGGCTTGGGGAGTTTCTTGAATCATTACAAAATGGAGATGGAAAGCCAACCATTAGCTACAGGTGCAGCATTACAAACATGACAAATGGCTTGGGTGATTGTTTGCCTTCCTTTACCTCTTGGATAGTTATATACCTAGGGGGGATGATATGGGGTACCAAGGGAGGTACCCAAGGTAATAATGTAATAATGGGATGGGCCATAGTAATAAATAAGGTGGTTAACCCATGTCATGTAAGGGACCACAAGTAGTTAATAATAATGTAAGGGGCCCATGGTATTAGTTGATGGTATGAGGAAACCATGGTAATGATGCATGGTATTGTATGTATGAGGCCTATATAGAGGCTAGAGACTCCACATGGAGAGATATGAAAAGAAGTATTCTTGTATGAACAGGCATATGGCTTGTGGAGTATTCTCCTTCCTTAAGGAGTGAATGTATGGTGTTGCCCTACCTTAAGTGTTTGATCAATAAAGAATCATTTTTATCTTATTTCTTGGGTTTATTCTCATAATCTTATATTTTCATATCAGCTCCATACTATTTCCGGGTTAGATCTACAACAAGTGGTATCAGAGCACTTTCTTGGGCACAAAAGTGGAGAATTTTTTTTTTACTTTTTGTAGGATTTCAAGGGCGGCGAGTTTGCAGATCAGATCTGTAAGTTTTGGTTCAAGATCTGCAAAATCTGATTGTAGATCTGTATTCTTTGTGAAAAAATAGCCGATTTCAAAAAAACGATCGGTCAAATCGGAGTCTGGATGAAGGAGATATCGCTGATCTAAAAATCAATAGGGTTGTAGACAATTTTTCGGGGCAGCGAATTTGCGGCGCAGATTTAGACGTCCTGGTGCAAGCTCTACAAGATCTAATTGTAGATCTGGAATCTTTGTGAAAAAATGCCTAATTTAAAAAAACAAATTAGTCGAATCAGAGTCCGGATGAGGGAGATGTCACTGATTTAAAATCAGCACTTTTTTCAGAAATTTTGGGTGACGGCGGGAGAGTAGTAGCGCAGATCTGGAAGTCTAGTGCCTGGATCAGGATTTCTATCACATGGGCAGATGTAGAATGGTTGTTACATTTCCAAAAACAAGTTATAATAGAGATTCTGAGCAATATTGACGAAACTGTGACATTTTTAAATTTTCACCAAAGTAAGTGAATTTTTTTCCAAACCATTCATGGACTCTAGCAAAGCATTTTTTACAGGGAATGATAATGGTATGACTATTGAAGAACTCATAAGGGGAAAAAAGTGTTTTTATGGGACACATTGGAGGGATACATTGTGGTTTAATTTAGAATATGAGGCTACAAAATGGTGGAATTCACTGGATCACAAGCAGTTGACCAAACTTTCAGATATAGAATTTGAACTATTCCTTTTAGACAAATGGTCTCGGGCTACGAAAAAGGAGAATGAAACACATAAGGGGCTATTTCCTACTGGTATATCCTTATTACAGGTTCATGGATTGATTCAGAAAGAGAAGATCATTGTTTCTATAAATCCTAGTTGCAAGCATAACTTTATCAGTGTTAATTTGGCAAAAAAATTGCAAGTCCCAACAAAACAAATTGAACATACACAGGTTGATAATAAGGATGTTCAAGTGTACAAGGATTTGAAGATTTCTATGGATAAATATGTGTTGCATGGTGATTTTGCTTCAGAGATGGATAATATGGATGTTGTTTTGGGATATCCTTGGATGGAATCCGTGGGTACTATCAATATTAATGTATAGAAGAAATTCCTGAAGCTCTGGTATAAAAAGAAGAAAATTACATTACAAGATATTTCTATTAATAAACAGATAGAGTCCAAGGAGGCTGAAGCAGAAGATGTTCTAGGGTTTGACATATCAGATGATGAGCAGTTGATGGTCGACAATCAGACACAAATAGAGGCTGAAGCATAAAAGGTTACAGGTGCTGATACATCAGAGGAGGACTCAGTGGTTGAAGTCATATTG
>APFE030266457.1:1948-16927 GCA_000404065.3 Pinus taeda | reverse complement strand
CAGAAATGGTAAAGACATGTTGTATAGTATCTTCATCGTCAATCCACTCATTATCTCCTATTTCTGTGATTGCTTTTGTTGGAGGATACAGATTGAATTTCTTTGTCGAATTACCATCAGAAATGTGCATATCCCCAGACCTACAACTTATGAAAGCATCAACTGTGGCTAGCCAAGGTCTTCCTAAAATAAGAGGATGTCCTCCTAGATTACTCTTGGGAGTTAAAATCATGAAGTCCACTGGATATTCCCAAGAATCTAAGGAGACTGGAATTTCTTCTAATACACCATCTGGTTTAATAATTGAGCGATTTGCAAGTTGCAATAAAGTAGGTGTAAAAAGAAGATTAGGAAGTTTTAGCTGTTCCATAGTCTGCCTACTCATAATGTTGATAACAGCCCCTAAATCAATCAAAGTGTTTGGAATTTCTACCCCATTGATAGTTGTTTTAACAATTGGAATACCAGGGTCTACATACTTCTGCATGGTAACTTTTCCCATCATGATATCTGCAATTTTTCCTACCAGGTGGATTTTTCTAGTATCTCTTGGTTTCCTTCCTTGTCTTTTAAGACTTAACTCCTTTATTGTCTTTGCTAGAATATGAATTTCTTTAATGGCTTGTAACAAGGGAATCTTGATACAGACATTCTTCAATTCATCTAGAAAGTCATAGTCAGGCAACAAGATTTGTTTTTCCACTCCTTTTTCAATTTGTAACCTTTCAGGAAAAGGAGGTGTGGATGAAGATGCAGGTTGCTCAACTATAGGAGTTATGGGGGTTAACTCTTTTTCTTTTCCTTTTTGAGTGCTTGGGTTTTGAAGAGATGCTTCAGAACCCTTATTGGCTTCAAGAGAATCTTCCTCAGCAATTCTTTGTTTTTGAACATCTATAGAAGGTTTATCTAGAAGTCTACCTGATCTAAGTTGTACATCATTGAGAGGAGCGATCATATAGGCAGGAAATTGAAATTGTAGACCTTCCATCATTAGCATTTTGAGGGTTTTTATTATTGGGGTTTGGCAATGGTTGAGAAGGAAGTTGATTTGACTTTTGTTGAAGCAAGAGTTGAGAATTTGGATTCTGTTGAGAAGGTTGTTGTTGTTGAAATGGCAATGATAGTTGTGGGTTTTGATTTGGAAGTTGTGGAGCTTGTTGGTTTTGAAAAGATGGAGGATATTGATAGAATTGAACAATCTCCCATAAGGATTTTGCATACCTTGTATCCATGATTGAAAAGGATTTTGAGGTTGGGACCAAGGTTGTTTGCCAAGGATTCCAATTTGGTGGGGGTTTGAAAATTCATAGAGTTGTTAAACCCTTGATTTTGTTGCCCCTGCCAAGGTCTCCTTGCAACAAAACAGAGAGACTCGATGGTATTTGGATCTTCTTGAAAGACAGCTTTGAGCCCAGGGATTGAAGGACAATCCTTGGTTTCATGATTCTCTGAACAGATTACACATGTTTCTACAACCTTTGCATCCAAGGGACATTCCCTTAGAGCATGTTTCTTTCTACATTTTGGGTAAAAGATGGCTAAAGCTTCAGCTTCTGCTTTTTGTTTATTGTGGATCTTAAGAGTGTCTAGTTGCTCACTAAGACTTCCTAAGATATCAGTTTTGAATTCATCAAGCATGTTTCCTATCTTAGCCCTACTTACTGATCCAGTTGCAGATTTGTTTGCTCTGATGAGAGAAGGATCTCTAGGCCCTTTTTGAGTTTTAGATTTCCCCCTTGAGAGATGGACACATAGCTCTGATATATCATGAAGTGGAAGTTGGGACATGTCTCCTTTTCCCATCATGTTCAAAATATCTATCCATTCATCTCTAATGGATTTTAATAGAAGGGATTTCAAGGTCTCGTCATCTAAGTTACTCATTTTTGCTCTTTTCAGGTTGTATTGAAATCTTTCAAGTAAATCCTCCAAGTTTTCATCTTCTCGTTGCACCATTTTGAATACCTCATCCTTATGATTGGTGGGCATACAATAGTCCTGGTACCTATCCAAAAATGTTTGTTTCATATCATTCCAAGTCCTAATGGATTGAGTGAGTAATCCCATGAACCATTTCAATGCTGCTCCTTTCAATGTTGAAGGGAACAGTTTGAGTTTTTGAGCGTCTTCTAGATAATCATAAGTTCGACATATGACCTCAAACTCAAATAGAAATTTTTTAGGGTCCTCATTTCTTAACCCATGGAAGTTTGGGAGGACAGATGGCGAGATGTTTTTCATTGTGGCTCGGGAGTCCTCATCGACTATAGGAAATCTGAAAGAGTTATCCCCATCCCTATTTCCTCCAATGTTACCTCTACCTCCTCCTCCTCCTCTACCTCTACCTCTACCAAATCCGGTTGCTCCTTCTTCTGTCATGGTAGTTTCCTCGGAGACTTTAGAGTCCTTTGGTTCTTCTACCAAGGGTGAATGAGGAGGAATTTCTCCCTCTTCTTCCTCGGGTGATTCTACTTCTTCAATTGCAATCTGTCTCCCTGTAGAAGGAAGGAAAGGATCTCTTCCTAATTTATATTCGATGGATGGTGTGGGAGAGTCAACTAATGCCTCTTGAATTCCAGGAATCCTAGGGCTAGGAGTGTGAGTTGGAGATGATGGAGGTGTCTCTTGTCTATTCCTTGAAATAGATGGAGTTGTAAAAATCGAACTCTTGGCTCTAGCTAAAAACCTTCCCCTAGAATCTCTTGCTCTATGCATGTCATCTTTTTTTATTTTTCTTCAAGTCAGGTTAGTAATTCTCTTTCTGATCTTCCAGGTCACTCTAGGTGCAAAAGAGAGCATGCTCAAGAAACTATTAAACCAATAACTTTCTCTTTTTTGATCCTCCAGATCACACTAGGTGCAAGAGGAGAGCATACTTTGAGAGGTTATCAATTTTCCTTCCTTGAAATTTTTCTTGTTTTTATATTATTTTTTTAGAAATTGGCTACCTAATTTCACTTCCCCGACAACGGCGCCAAAATGTTTGGTCAATTTAGTTTGATCTAAATTGCTATTTAAAATGTCAACCCGGGGTTCATAAACTGACGAAGTGAAGTGTACTATATGTACTAGATAACCATTTCCTTAGGCTTTTGTCGTTTTAAGCTTTTTAGTTTGTTTTTGGATTTATTTTTCCTTAATGTATGATGGTGAGAATGAAAGTGAAGTATGGAGTGTAGACGGTGATGGTTTCTAAACTTGAAAGTGCTCAAAAGAAAGCTTTACAATAACTAAAATGAAATCAATCCTTAAGAGAAAATAATGCATCAAATAGTGAAATAATGACAATGGCCCAGTATCCTTGCTGCTGAAATGAAAAGAAAGCAAAAACTTGAAGAACAACTCAAACTTAAAGCAAAGCAGCTAATTTACACTACTTTAACTTTTCAGATCCTTTACCCTTCGGCTCAATCTACCTGGTGGGAAGTAATCATAAACAAGTTAAGCAATATGATATTTAACTGTTCAAGAAAGTAAATTGCATAAAAGAAACTAATCACACTACTTGAATTCTTCAAATCCTTTACCCTTCAGCTCAATCTACCTTGGGGAAGTAATCATGAACATATCAAGCAATATGATATCTAAATGTAAGTTGCATAAAAGAACTAATCACACTACTTAAATTCTTCTAGTCCTTTACCATTCAGCGCAATCTACTTTATGGAAAGCAACCATGAGTAAGCAATATGACAACTAAATCACACTATAGTTAGTAATATTCTGATTTTATTGTTGATATAGTCATTTGACCACAAAAAGAAATCATAAATTGATGAGTAGTATGATATCTAAAATAGCAGAAAAACAAATAAGCAAATCACAACTTGAAAAGGACAATGCTGAATTTAAACTTCAGAAAATGAAAGTTAGCAGGAAGGACAAGATGAGCTCATATGCCAAAAGTTATCAAAAAGATGAAAAATTGCCTGGGCTGCCTAAGAAAACCTGCAGAAAATCATTGATCAGTTTACAGCTCTAAGAAAACAAAGGTGAAGATATGAACAGCAGAAATATAAAACAACATATTATGTACAAGCTAATGATAAAAACAAAAACATAATGAAACTAAATAAACACTTTACAAGGCTTCAGCGTGCAGGGGCTCTCTGCCACTTCAGCCAATCAAATAATCACACGGCTATCTTCAGAAAAGTCTTCTCATGTATTAAAACAGCAGCATATAAAACAGTGGGGTGATAAGATAACCAGCAGTGCGGAAATTACATAAACAGTTCAAGGTTTATACATATCAAAAATCCTTTTCATAGCGTTCAATGACGCGTTATTTATAATGAAAAAATACTACAGCTAACTAACAACTTGTACGCTATTAACTGCGTTGCCATAGACACGTAGATCTCTTCAGCCGAGATCTAGTGTAACTGTCATCGTGTTTCTTAAATCTTCAGAGTGGTTGGTTGTTAGATTCATGTTTCAGGGACGATCTCCAGGTGTGTTGGTGCCTTCGTGAGCGACGACTACGCCACGTATCATTCACGTGCCCAAAACAGTGATGTGCCACTGCTGAACTCTTTGGCTGGCCTTGTCTTTAACTTTGGTTGACCGCGGCCTCTTATGGATGATTTGGCCGATTTGAAGGGACACGTTCCATGTCGCCGCCACCTGGAGCTTGCCCATGTAGCTCGTTTCTTCAGAGGACACCTGGAGCACAGATTTTAACAAAATAGCTACGGAATCCTGTGCTGGCTGCGGAAACCTGTGCTGGCTGTGGAAACTGACAAGTTTCCGCAGCTGCATGAACAAAAAAACTTAAACCAAATAACAGTCATAAGTATAGTCAGAAAACCATATAAACAGTCCTTTTTAGACTATAATGCAATGATTTAACAAATGGATGAATGAAGCGAGTGGAGAATGAGGGCTAAGAGGGTGTATAGGAAGGTGCAGGTTTGAGCCTCAACACCACCATCTGCACGGTCCCTTTGACATTGTCATACTGTTGCTGGAGCTCACGCGCCTCTGTCTCTAAGCACTAGATGTTGGGGTCCTCCTATAGATTCATGAGGACCTCAAATGACTCCTCCAACATTCTGGTGCAGTCCCTTACTGCACTGCCGATCTCTTCTAGCCCTGATGCAATAGCACTAGTGCGCTATTCTCTTACTTCTGAAGGGGTGGACAGTTGCGCCTTCAACCACAAGTCTACTATCTGAAGGTTCACTCCAACTGAACCTTAGTCATTTCTTCCTACGCCTCGTGCATCCTTGCTGCTAGTCAATGGATGTGCACCTTTGCGAGTGCGTCTGCTGGGATGGCCAAATCAACGACCATCTGACAGGCTTCTTCCAGTACCTGTACCATCTGCCTATTCTGCAACACCACTTTGTCGCATGCAAGATCAATTTCTCCATGTTGATCTTTTGCTCGCTTAGTACTTGCAGCGTGGAGCTCTCTCTAGCCTGCAATTCTGCAGTAATCCCATCCTGCAAAACGTATAGCGTCTCCCATGGGAGTGAAGCCATGTTGATCCCGATACCTTTGAGTGCGCTAATCATAGGCCTGTCGACCTCGTGTTGTGGTGACCAGTGCCCCTTCTTGTAGCACAATGGTGTTTGTTATCGGGGTGCGCAGCATCTGCTCTACTGCAATTGTCCCTACTGTGACACTGGTCGAGAGGGTACCAGCCTGAGGAGTGCGCACCTGCAACTCCTGCAGCTACGCTCTGAGCGCCCCCAACACAATCTAGTTCTCTTGCGCGAATTTCTGGAGGGCCTCAGAGTTAACATCATGCATCATCTCGTTGATATCGTGCAGATCACCCTCAGTAAAGGGTGATCGGGTCAATATACAACTTTGATGCCTTGACCTTCTTACGTGGCCCTGTCCCCTCAGTTGGGTGTTGGTGCTTCAGTTATGTTGACGCGGTTTGTGGGTCCGCGCCGCCCTCCTCTTCCTCTGTTTCCTACCCATGAGAAGGCTACTTCTATCCCTCGCGTGCCTTCTCAGCTGCCTCCTGTGCTGCTATTGCTATTGTGGCCTTTTTCTATTCTGTTGCTATCTGTGCAACATCCCATGCCTCTTGTGCTTTTGCTGCCACTGTTTCTTGCCTTCTCTTTTCTGCCAACTACGCCATTTGCAATTTGGCCTCCTCTTTCGTATTCTGTGATGCAAAATTCTCCATCGTCGTGATGTTTGGGGCATGCCACTCTAGCAGCCATGTCTCCAGTACATCAAAAATTACATCGTATGTGGCTACAAAGGGTAGATTGCTCCATTTCTTAGCCAGGTCCTTGCGCGCTTTGATGTATATGCTGTGGAGGTCCGCTTTAAACTCTGCAAAACTTTGCAAGTTTTTGTAGACAATGGGTGATAACCATAGCTTGCGGTTAATCCCCATTTTGATATTCATTTCCATGAACACCAAGAATATCTTACTGTCATGAATCCGATACGCATCCCTCATGGCCTAGAGCGAAGCGTACTTCGCGGACTCCGGAAAATCCCTGTGAATTGTGGGGAACTAACTGTCCTTCGGCAATTCCCCTACCACAAGCACTATGGACATCAGAAGCCATGCATAGTGGAACATTTTTCCTTGTTCATAGACCTCGTGGCAATTTTCTAGGAACTCCTTGCAAAGGAACTCGGGCTAGTTAAACTGGACACCTTCCGTGCACTACTGAGCAAGTGCCACCACTGCCGCGGGTACCTCGTCTGCACAGCACTTGCACATAACTTTACTCACCAGTATTTGGATCACCACTTTAACTACGTTATTGTTGATGTTGGATATGGCGTAGCCCCTTTTCTTCTTCTCTAGTTTGTATTTCTACTTCATGGCCTCCATGATGGCCAAGTCACTACTCTTTCCCTCTGAGATGTCTGTGAGGTCCTCTCCTTTGTAGGGAATCCAGGTAATGTGATGAATTAAGTGGTCCGTGACGGGGTTGGGCTCCTCCAGCCACAAACACCCACCATGCACCAGGCAAAGCAGCTACCTGATGATGAAAATTTTTATTAGGACATGGTGGAAATGCGGCACCCACAGCAAGTTTAGTAACCTTGTTTTTTCCACTCCACGCAACTGCTTTCGCGCCTCCAATTTGATAACCCCCATCGTAGTGTTCTACTTGGGCTTCATGAGTTGCACGATCTCTAGGTGAGAGAATTTCTCGCGGTCAGTGACATCCCAATCCTCAAATTTCAAGCTAGGTACTTGTCCCAGGTGTGTGCCCTAAAAAATGATGTCATCTGGGTGGAGCAGGGTTTGTAGAGAGCTCTTACTCTCGTCGAGATCCTTGGGCACTTTTTCCTTCCCCTTCCACGGGGGGGTATAAGCGGGTAGCTTTGTTGGAGGGTGTGTAGGCTTAGTTTCTACTTCCATGCCTTCATCCTTGTCCTCTTCAATGATAAGGTCCTCTAGGTCTTCCTCCTCCTCGTCGGTTTCCAAGTTAATGACTTTCCCTTTCTCTTGCATCGTTAACCTAGTGCACATCGGGTTTCCTGGGGACACATGTATGGGAACCATCGATTGTTTGTATTTCTTTGGCCTTGGTGTGCGTGGTGGTTTAGGGATTTATGCCACAATCTCGGCGCCTTCAGGGGCATCCCCCACAGTCAAGGCCTATGCTAACTCTTCGGCGATCATCTCTGCAATTTCCATAACTTCCTCAAATGCTACCATTGTTTCCATCCAAAAATATATCACTCACGAAATCAGGGGCTCAATCTACACTCAACACAAGGAAAACAAGGCTCTGCTTAGAATACGCGGGGTATACAACAACTCAATTCACAGATGACCTAGTGTTGTTTGCTAGGTAGCCCTTTGTAATTTATAGCGCCTTTTGAATTTGAATTCAACCATTCCCCCCAAATCTGGTTCATTAATGCTCCCTTGGTGGAAAATTTTCCAAAATCTTGCCCATAAATCGTGTCTTAAATGCCTACCGCCCGCTCCATTTGATCTCAAGTCTAGCATCCCATCATGAATAGTGACTCCAATGGTCACTTTCTTGCCAAACCCCATGGCAGCGCAACCCCCCTTGCGCAGGCGCGAACCTTGTGACACTTTGCTCCTACGCGCAACTCCAACATCACGCAGCCCCCAAGTAAAGTATTTTATAGTCCCACGTCTCCTTTCAATTGCCTAGAGCACTAAGACTATACCTCCTACTGTTAGTCAGGTGGTCGCGCCACCTGTATAGGGTTTCATCCGGTCATCCATAACTTTTCCTGGAACATACCCACTTTGTATCATTAATGGTTGCGTCGCGCATCTTATCATCTGCAGCATGCCACCATGGTCGATCCATTTAGTAATACGTTGTCCAATCCAAGGCATCACGCTAATCAATTCATGGCCAAGTCCCCAAATTTGTCAATGTGATTGTGCGCACCCTGCTTTGTCATCCTAGGCTCTTTATCGAGAAAATCCTTCTTGATCCCTTCCTCGAGATTCTTGTCTTCTGCTTCCAGCAGAGCACTTTTTTCCCTTAATCACACCCTATTGTTCATAAGTTCTTGGAGTGTAAGGTCACCCTGTCAGATTTCCCCATCAGGTCCCAAGTGTTCTACTTCGTTCAGCTGTGCTACCCCTTCTTTCAAGGTTCGGAAAACCATCGTATCTATCGGTGCTACTATACATATACTAGGTATTTTATGCTCCATGGGGATTACAACATTCACTTCATACTCTAGCCTTGGAGGTACCTGCACCGTCAATTTCTTGCACGTGGTCCTATAAGCCCATAGAACAGTTGGTATGCGCAGGTCCCAATCATTCTGCAATGCATTGTGTATCTTGTTCAGTGCTTTGCATACTTCACTAAAGGCTTCCACGTGGATAACCTTCTGTGCACTTGGTCTTTCCATACTCCGTCGTTCCAACCGGAGGGGTCATTCGTGTCATTGCCTCGCTCGCACATGCTTACTAATCGTGTCTCCTAATTCGAAGAATGTGTGCATCCGCGTAGGTTTTGTACCATGTGCTTGTATCCATCTGGACAGGTGGGCGCACGGACCATTTCGACCAGCAATCTTGTCTGTTAATCACATCTAAGGCTTCCCAAATCATATGCACATTGTTCTCCTGCATTTGCGCCAGTCCCCAAAGCTTCCTTGGTGCATGCCCCACCACCTCGCGAGCGTAGTGTGCAGTACCCATTTCAAAGCTTCGACACGTTGTTGCTCCGACACTTCTCTTTCAAATCTATTCAGAAAGTCATGCACCTCACTTAAGCCATCATACATAGGTAGATCCCTTACCTCCGTCAATATGCAGCAAAGTGATCTCGTCATCATGTTACACTTTAGCGTGGTTACCTCGTGTAATTGATTCTACCAACGTTCTATCTCTTCGTCAGAATCCGAGGTGCAGGAGCTTTCGCGCTCCCATGAGATTCATCCATCAGTGGTTGGATTCATCTAGTCTTGTTCTCGTGCAGTTATCTTATAGATGCAATCCAAATCATCATCATTGTCATAGTCGTGCACTGGCTCCGTGTAGCGCAATCCTTCTATAGGGTCCAAAGGTACAAATATGCACAGAGACTTTTTATCAAAAATCATCTTACGCTTCTTCAAATTTATCACCCCATTCATGTCAGTGGCCCAATCTATTCCTAATAGCAGAAGGTAGGGATTGTTGTCATCAACAATCTCTATTACTTCGAAGTCTGCTAGCGCGCTTTCTCCTTCGATATCCACTGTGATTCCCTGCAATCTCCCCATAGGTAGGATCTCTTGCTGGTTCACCATTTGCAGTTGGATAGGAGACCATTGAAGTGTAGGCCTTCCCATTCGCTCCCATGTCTACTTCGACAGAACATTCGCGTCTGATCCTAGATCCAGAATCATTTGGTCCATCTCATATTATCCAATCTACACAGTCAATCTCCTTTCCCTTCCCGTTCACATCATGTGCTTTCCGAGCTTCCAGACTATGTGTGATTCTCCTAGTGCGGTCCTAGCGCATCTATTTATGAGTTCCTGCAGCCCCTTTACAGCCTTGCTATCATGCAGCAGCTTCATGCATGTTTCCAGGAACATTGTAAGCATTGATGGGTCCATTTCCGACTTCGTTTTGTCTTTGCTTCCTAAATTGGAGGCATCAGCGAAGCTCTTCCTGGCTTCCATGAAGGTTTCCTTAGCGTGCTACAAATCAACTTTGGTTCTTTTGTTGGAGACTTGCGAACCCAAGTACTCTCTTCAGGTTGCTTGCCTTTGTCATCCCTTGTCGTGATTCCACTTTGAAGCATAATATTCACATTAGGGTCTTCCTCGCGTGGCTCAGACCTCATCATTTACAGGTTCTGAGTCGGGAGAGGTTGGAGCGCTCCTTTATCATGCAGCCTCACTATTAGTGTGTGCCAATCCTCCGTCTAATGATCAAACAATGTACAATAAAAGTATGATGGCCGTGTTGGATTTGTACAATCGTGGGCATAATGTCAAGGCCCTCCGCAATTATAACATATCAGCTGTCCACGACCTCTTCTAGGTCCTCCTCTACCTCGGCCTCATTTGCGCCCCTGAAATCTATTTCGCACCATCCCTGTGTTCTAGTCAAGGGGCTACATTTCGGCCTCAACACTGTAGGTAGGAGTCCAATCTATCATCAGCTCATAACTTCTACAGGTGCGCTCATCATGTCCTACTGATCTATAGAAATTACATAACAACTGCTATGAATTCTTTGTGTACTTCTGTAATAAATGGTAGTTATTTGTAGCATGCTTTCCTCCTATCTGACAAATCGCACACCATAATGTAGGCACCGCACTCAATCTTGCTCGTGCCTCTGGTCTCAATGGCATTGGTCCTCCTCCTGCAAGGTAATTCGTGAACACTGAGTAGTGGTCCTTTTCATGTCCCTGACCCTTGGACTTTATGAACCATACCTCATCGCGCACTTCTGGGTGAGTTGTTCTGTCTTGCTTCAGACTCTGCATCTCAAGGCACAAATTCTTCAACTGCGCATGAATCTGCTAAACTCCCAAGTTGGGATCCTGTATCGGGGTCTCATGCAATCTCATTACAACCTCCAAGGCCTCATCCTGAGTTGTTAGCCTATGTTGTAACAACGCGTTCCTTAGATGCGGCGTTAATGATGCTACAAAACATTTGCAGGGTTGTCCATCCATCAACGTCATGTTAGCTTTACAAATTGTGCACTCCAGTATCTGATCCAACTTCCAAGGGGTCTTGCTAGTAGCATTGTGATTTCGTTAAACCCAATGATCAACTGCGCCTCTGACTTCGGTCTACTAAATTCTTTGTTTAGCGCAGCTTGGATATCTGCGTTCCCTGCATTCAGATTATCATTGGAATGCTTAATATACCAGGTCAACGCGTGATCCTCCAGAGCACTGACCAATGTTTCCTTCTTTATATTGTTATCCATGACTCCCTTCACTTCCCATATAGCCTTTATCATGAACCAAAACTAGTTCATATCTTCATTTCCTATTCCCTTGAACACTAGCAATTTTAATGCACTTGCCCTATTGACTCGCAATGGTGGCGAAGGTAGTATGGGCAAAGATGGAGGTGAAGATGGTGAAAATAGCGGTGGTGTGGGTGGAGGTGGTATGCGCAGAATCCTATGCCTTATCAAATTGATTGCACTTCTTGGTGAGACCATCGCGAGCTCTCCCTCGTCTCCTCACGAAGGTGAAATCAAGGGGTTAGTTTCTAGTTTTGCACTACCTTCACTTTTGTAGATTATCCCACTTCGCGTAGCCCCAAACATTAATTTATTTGCATAACCTACTTTTCACACAGCATCATTTTAATCCAAGTGTTCAAATACTTAACATACTTGCCTCGCAATCCTTTGAGGAAGCGTCGTTTTGCTTCGCTATAGCTAATTGAAGTATCTGATCCGAATTGGATCCATGAAGATTATCACAACACCATGACTATATCAAGTCAGGACAAAAATTTGAATTCAAGAGAACATAGTGATCAGGAAGACCTCTAAACAGTGGCAGTTAGCAGCCAGCGAGGAACGACGAGGACGTCGATCAAAGCACGCTAACCGAGGCCCATGGAGTCCGCGCAGGAGGCAAAACTGGCCATTGGGAAGCCTGGATCGGGATACAGAGGGCATTTCTAATGTGCAATTAGTGCTTAGGCGCATCGCTAGGCAAAACCCCTCGAGAACGTAAGGCCCCGAAGCGCTCGGTTGCATGGAAGCTGGGAAAACAATGGGTAAAGCACTAAGGCGAAAGGCGAGTCCCGCACTCCAAAACTAGTAGTATATCGGGGGCCCCCTTGGGCAGTAAGCGGATTTGGAGAAAAATGAGTGATTCCATTCAACGCACGACACATGGCAGGCGGAGGAGAGAGAAAACCGTTGCTCATCGCATGCTAATAGTCGAGCAAGTCAACCGTATGAAATGAGAAAATAACGTCGGATCTGGGGGCTCCAGATCTAACAGTGAAGATCACGCCCGATGGAGGAACTGGAATTAACAAGGGATTAATCCGCGACAGAGAGAAGCTTGATGTCCGATTTGACCGCTGAGTTGGTGGATGACTCATTCCACGGTGTAACCGAAAAACCAAACCGACGAAGAATAGTTGGCATAGTTCGCAAGAGGACAAGTGGCCACTCCCTGTGAGCCATTGATGATGACGCAGAGACAGGGAACCCAAGCGAGTAGCAGCAGGCAATCCGACAGGGGTGGAAGAGGAAGAAATTAGTCTTGAGATTGGTTGGCTTTAAAGCCATGAATAGAGACAGAGAACAAAGGACACCGAGAGGAAGAACCAAATAGAAGAAGATGAGGATAGAGAAGAAAAGACAGTAAAGCAAGAAGCAGAAAGATAGAGAGTCGAGTTGACCTGCAGCATAAGGCAGCATCGAGCAATCCCTGAGAGGATCTATGGGGAATTAAGCACCACATTGGGCTCCTCCCATTAAAGACCAGAGAGGTTAAGACTTGGATAGGAAAGGATTATGTGCACTCTAGTGGCTTGGGGAATCCAAGAACCACCCTGCCAAGAAATTATGTTCAGGAGACTCAAATCAAGTTCCTCATAGTAATTCTATGCTTTAAAGACACAATAAAAGAAGGCCACCACTGAAAGCTGGATCGGAGATGTAGCCCTGGAGGATAGGGTGAACTACTTATTAATTGTTGTGTTCTTGTATTTGCTTACTGTGTTTCTCTATTGTTTTCCATATTTCCAGTGTCTCTGTATTTTGCAATCTCATCGATCCGTTGCCTAATGTAACATAGACACACACTATCACATGAGTCTGTAATACCTTCACTCATTAATCAATTAACTGAGGTCACTCAAGAGTGATTATCAGATCAAGTGGCATCATAGCTTTAGGTTGTTAAGGTTAGACAAGCTTGTGTTGGTTTAGTTGTTCAATGCTCACTAGATCAAAGTTCAAATTAGGAGAGGGAGAGTTGGTCGAAACTAATCCTGAAAATGGGAGAGTCTATCCTCGGAAGACAATGTCAGAGGAAGGTTCTATGGGGCCAGACCCTCAATTCATAGAAAGTTTCCTATCCATAAAGTCCATGGTGGAAGAGATGTATAGGGACTTTAGAAAACATAGGGATGAAGATTCATCAGGCTCTAAACATGACAAAGGAGAAGATGAGTCTCACTTCCATGACCACTCAAAAGGAAAAGGGAGAGAGGAAAGCTTTCTCACACCTCCTGGTAACCCTAAAAAGCAAGCATATTTGATCAAACTAAATGTTTGGTCTACCTATATATGATGGAGAGTTAAATGCAGAAAATCCGGACAATTGGATTAGACAAATTGATTTGTATTGCAGAGTGCAGAATATCGACTCAGACAGGATCAAGATTCAATTGGAAAGCCTACGCCTTGGAGGCACTGCCTTGGTTTGGTGAGAAGGCAAAACCCAAGCTAATATGAAAAGACATGGTAAGACTATCCCTGTCTGGAGTGAATTTTTTTCTGCAATCAAAAAGCAATTCTATCCATTGGCCTATGTGCAACAAGCCATGACAAGTTGGCAGACTCTTCGACAGTTGAAAGGGAAAAGTGTGCAAGGGTACACTCAAGAATTTAGAAAGAGAGCATTGATTCTAGGAATCTCATTAGACTCACTAGAGACTCTGTTGAAGTACATTGGTGGTCTACACTGCTACATGAGGCACACCATCCTCATGTTTAATCCCACTAGTATAGATGAGGTATCTGTACAAGCTACTAATCTAGAAGCTAGAGGAAAAAATGGAAATCCAGAAGTTGGGGGACCATCCCAACCCACTGCAAGCAAGAGCAAGGAGAAAAGAAAGCAAAAGTGGAAACCAAGGAAGGCTAACACTGCACAGAAAAGCAAGGCTTCATGCACTCAGTGTAAAAAGGATGGGCATGATGATGAGCATTGTTGGATTCTGCATCCAGAGCTGAGACCTAAGAAGTTCGAGGGCAAGAAGAAGAAGACTGTTGCAGCTATTTAGAAAGATTTGGTGTCAAACTCGAGAGATGAAACAACCATTGCGGCCACAAGTATAAAAGGTAAGAATTCTGAAGCATCTACTAGTAATTCTACACAATATGTTATTGATGAGAAAATGAGAGAAAAAGACATGAGCTTTTCCATATTCGAGTTATTTCCAAACATCAAAAGATTGATACTTTGATTGATAGTGGCTCACAAGTAAATTTAATTTTTGAAACAATTGTAAAGAAATTGGGATTAGCAACTACACCTCACAAGAAACTATACCATTAGGATGGTTGAATGATAAAGCACAACTACAAGTGACTAGATAGTGCAAACTCAAGTTTTCTTTTGGGTCGGCATCTGTAGATGAGGTTGAGTTAGACGTAATTCCTTTAGATATATGTGGAATTGTTTTAGGAATTCCTTACTTGTATGACAGAAAAGCTATTTTCTATAGAGATGAGAACAAGTATCTACTTGTCAAAGATGGAATCGAATACTTTGTAAGAGCTCATAAGCTCAAGAATAATTATACTCTCATAAACTCAGGGCAGATGAAAAGAATGAT
>APFE030266455.1:0-12615 GCA_000404065.3 Pinus taeda | reverse complement strand
AAGTCCACATGTAAGAAGGTAGATTTAACATCCATCTGATGGAATTTCCATTTGAAAGAGGTAGCAAGGGAAAGAAAAAGGCAGATAGAGTTCATTTTGGCAATAGGGGAGTATGTTTTTGTATATTCAATGCCTTCAACTTGTGGAATTCCCTTAGCAACAAACGAGCTTTATGTTTATGAAATTTTCCATCTCATCCAAATTTGGTTTTGTAAACCCATTTACATATAACATGTTTTCTTCCCTTTGGAAGAGGGATAGGATCCCATGTATCATTTTCCAATAATAAATGATATTCTTCATTCATAGATGTGTTCCAATCTAGATGACCTGAATCTTCTCCAAAGGTGTCAGGATCAGAATTCGTTGAAGCTTGATCCAGTAAAGAAGAGGCTCTATCGAACTGAGAATGTGTATGTCATTGATCTGTAGGATCACCCGCAAGAGCACCTGCTGCATATCGAGTAGCACAGACCCATTTTTGAAGCCGAGGAGATAAAGGATGATCTTAAGAAGGTGGGGGAGGATTGTCATCCTCATTGTCATCATCTGAAGAAGAAATATTTTCAGAAGTAGAAGGGATAGAGAGAGGTGGCACATCTGTAGAACTAGGATCGTAGGCTGATATATTTTTAGAAAACTTTAGATCTCTTCTAATGATAACATTTTTGGACTTAGGTGAAATAAGTCTATATCCTTTGACATCTTAAGCATATCCAACAAAAATACATTTTTAACTCTTAGGCTCTAAAGCTTTATGTTCCTCATCTGGAATATGGGCCCATGCTTCACTTCCAAAAACATGAAAGTGACTTACGTCTGGTTTAATTGAGCTCCATGCTTCTTTTGGAGTGATATTCTTTAAAACATTAGTAGGAGTGTGATTTACTATGTAATTTTCACAGTTAATTGCTTCTGCCCAAAAATTAATACTAAGTCCTTTAGATTGAAGCATACAATTAGCCATTTCCTTTAAGGTATAATTCTTCCTTTTAGCTACACCATTTTGTTTTGGAGTATATGGAAGAATATGTTACATTTTAATTCCATGCTTAATGAAAAAGTTGATGAATTTGTTGTTAACATATTCTCTGCCATTATCAGATCTTAGCTTAAGAATTTGATATCTAGATTGTTTCTGAATAAAGGCCTTAAAGGCCAAGAACATCTTAAATACTTCACTCTTGAGTTTTAAGAAGTATACCCAAGTGCATCTAAAGAAGTCATCAATGAAAGTTAAGAAATACTTGTAGCCATAGAATGAAACAATTGGAAGTGGACCACATAAATCACTATGCACTAGCTGTAAAGGGCTGAAGCATGCCAAGAGGCATGTTTTTCAAAACTATCTCAATGATGTTTTCTAAGTACAAATCGAAACAAACACCATTTCTGCAAGATACCATAAGAAGACCTGTCACTATATTTACTTTACATAGATTCTGAAGGGAGCACTAGTTTAAGTGACCAAATCACTCATGCCAAAGTTTGCTCACTTCATCATTATGAGAAAAAAATACTGAGGGAGGGTTTGATGACCCAAAGTTGTTAAACTTATACAACCTTGTAGAATCATAAACAATTCTAGTAGCTAAAAGCTGTCTAGGATCTCTTAGGTCCTTAATAATAAAATTGTGAGATGAAAATTCAACAATTTTACCTTTACCTCAATCAGTTATCGATATACAGATAGAAGGTTGCAAGATAAGGTTGGAACACATAATAAATAATTAAATTGACCATTGTCTATATGAATATTTCCAGTCCCTACAACACTAAGAGATCTATCATCATGAGCGTATATCTTTTTGGTGTTATAATCGTTTAAAGAAGAAAACATGGCTTTGTTTTTAGCCATGTGATAAGAAGCTCTAGAATCAATGAGCTACTCATGAGAATGAGAAGAAAAAGATACATTAAGTGTATAACCAGACCGAGATTCTTGAAAACCACATGCAGAAAGTGTTATCCCTGGAGATGAAGTTGAAGTTGAAGAATGATCCAAATGGATGTTGTGCTTCTTCATTGCTACCTCTAAGGCTTCCATCTTCTTAAAGCATTTGGATTCTAAGTGGACATCTCAAATAGAAAAGTGGCAATGTCTATCAATCTTATTCCCTTTGTTTTTATTTTCCTTATCATTTTGTTGAAATGATTTTTCATTTTGAGTCTGAAATTGCTTAGGACCATTGTTTGGTTTACGACCATTATTTTTAGGTTACATCTTCTTAGGATTCTTTGAATTTTGTTGTTGTTGGGTGGGAAAGGCTTTCTTAGAAGAGTTTCCAAGATTAAGAAAAACAAGTTGTAAGATTTTTTCTTGTTCCCTTATGATAAAATGTCACTCAGGGTAGAAGTGAAGGATATTTATTTTATCACGGGCCTTTCTCGAAGGGGAGAGGTAGTACAGTCCCGGGGCAGGACATGGAGCAGTCTCACCATAGAGGACTACGTACAGATATACTACCCAGGACATCCCAAGAAGGTTGGGAGCCAGATTTCTATTGCACATGTGGCGAGTTTATCACAGAGGATAATCCTGTTCACCATAGCTCGAGTGAACAGATCATCCTCTCTACATTAGGCATCACAGCTCACCATGAGCATGGCAGTTGATTTTCTCACTACTGTGTTCAACTGGTGTACTCCTCTTCTGACCAGCATGAAGAGCCAGCTCACTTCTATCAAGAGGGGACAGATCGAGAAATTTGGCTACAGGACTATCTTGTGCACTTTCTTCTTCGAGAGGATTCGCACACTTCGCCCCAGTGTAACAGTTTCCATCAGCACCACACGCGATCCACGCATGGGCCGGTGGGCTGATCTAATGAAACTTCTGGGGGGTGGGGAGGTCCCGAGGACTGATTTTGATGATGATTTCTTCACCTGGTGGGATCAACAGATCATCGCCGTTGACGACTACCCCTATGCTAGGCTAGATTTCCGAGGAGATCCTGACCTAGCGTTACCGTCGAACACAGCGTGGGGCGAGATTGGAAAGAATTTTATGATTTTATGATTTTTTTAGATTTTTAAAATATAATGATGCATTTTGAAAAATATTTTTTGATGAGATTCAAATGACTAATATAATGATCATGATCTAGATATTGGGCCAGTATGGCCAGATGGATTCCCACGGCACAGACGGCGTGGCCGAGGAGCCGAAGAGGCAGCTTCCGAGACGGAACGAACTCTACACAACGTCCAACGACACTTGACGAGACTGAGCTGTCGAGTACCGATGGATGCTATAGAGGACCTTCTTGAGGATATGCAGCGTCATGTGGTTGGCATGCCACGTGACTGGGTTCGCACTTTTTGGCATGTAGCCAATGCGATAGTTACCTACTTGTCCGCTCATCCTGAGCTAGGGCACTATATATGCCGGACATGATTATGGGCATTTGAGTCCCAATTTTGTATATTTTTGGACAACATATGTACACTCAAGATGCTTTATGATGATATATATATATATACAGTTTGACTTTTTGATGCTTGATTTTATTATGATGAATGATTGGTGTGCCAGTCTAATGCTTGATTAGCGATAGAATCAGCTAACCAATTATGAGATCCTGGAATGTGAAAATAATTAATATAAACAAATGAACTTTGCAACAACCTAACCCTTAAATATTGGTGATATAAACATGGATCCCTTACCTGATAAATGTTGTTTAATTGTGACACTATCAATTGAGAATCGAAATAAACTACCAACGAGTCGATCTCGTGAGAGATTGCCTCGGATAGTAAATTAATAACAGTGGTATACTCAGCCATATTATTTGAAGCAAGACCAATGCATACGCCTCTTGATACCATTAATTGACCATTTGGATAATAGAGTACCCATGCTGCGGAAGCGAGACTCCGAGTTTGCCGACTAGCACCATCGGTGAACCCAAAATAGACCAAATCATCCATAAACACCTATAACAGCAGACCAAAAAGTGTTGATATCACAAAACTCTCGATGATATATGTACAAATATACATAAGATACAAAGAATCCATTTCCTAACTCCTACTCAAGCAAAGTACTTCTTTAGGTAGAGCCCGTTTCGGGGCTTTGCTAGCTTGTTTCCCTCAAAATCGGTTAACTCATACGACCCTTTTTCTAAAACTCGTTTAATAATGAGAGGACCGTACCACATAGGCTTAAAATTGCCTACCCCCAAGGTGTCTTTATCTTGGTCATAGACCAAGACAAGGTCACCTTTAGAAAATACTCGAGGACGGACAGATTTATCATACTGTGTTTTGACCCTTTTCTTATGAGCCTCATTCATCGTGGTGGCATCCCGACGCTGCTCATTGAGATGTTCCAAGTGAAGGAGGCGCTCTTCGAGACTTGAAGTCTCTAGAACAAGTTCTACAACTAACTTAAGAGATGGAATTTCACATTCAATCGGAAAGATAGATGCCATCTTGTAAACCAACTGAAAAGGTGTAAAACCAGAAAGAGTCTTTACGGAGGTCCGGTATGCCCAAAGAGCCGAATACAACATAACGTGCCAATTGGACCGATTTTTGTCGATTGTCCGTTGGAATATCATCTTAAGAGTTTTATTGACTGCCTCGACCTGTCCATTGGGCTGAGGATAATAAGGAGACGAGTGCTCTTGCCAGAAACCTAATTTAAGAGCCAATTCAGACATCAGTTGATTCTGGAAATGACTGCCATGATCAGTGACAATCTCTCTCCGGACACCGAATCTTGAGATAACCTTATTGAAAAGAAACAAGCTGTCGTGTCACTATCGTTTTTATAAGTGGTCATGGCCTCGACCCACTTCGTAAAGTAGTCTACAACCACAATAATATACTTGTGATTCGCCGCTGAAGGCGGATTACAAGTTGTAAAATCAATACCCCACTTAGTAAAAGGACCGAAGGTGGCAACAGGAAAAAGAGGAGCTAGATGAGCACGCATCCTGCGAGTAAATATTTGATAGGGGTGACAGCGTTTGACCGCTTCCACACAGTCTTTAAAGACTGAAGGCCAAAAATAGCCAGCACGTAAGATGCGCTGGGCTGTAGCAAGCCCTGATAGATGACCACCAAAAGCTCAACTGTGGCAATCATTGAGCACTGACTCTGCTTCCTTCAAGGTTAAACAACGCCAAAGGATTGAATCAACCCCTCGACGGTATAAGGTATCACCAATGATAACATAATTTTTAGCTAGGTGACGTAATTTACGACGTTCATCCTTGGAGAAAGTAGAGGGAAATTTCGAAGTCTGGAGATAGACAATGATATCTGCATACCAAGGGTTGAGTGAAGAGATGAGGAATAAATGTTCATCGGGAAAACTTTCCTCATAAACAGTATCCTCTCCACAACGCAGCTCAGAAATTAGCTCAGCGAAAACCATGAATATTTTAGACTTGGTTGACAACAACTTGAGATCAAATTCTTGCAAGATGACTATCCATCTATTATATTTGCCCCTAGTCACTCACTTATTGAGGACAAATTGAAATGGATTGACCGCCGCTAGGACAAAAGTTTTGCGTAGCAAGATATAATATAATGACGGAGCCGCTGGACATCATGGACAGCTAGCTGCCAAGGCCAACTTCTCAACCAGAGAATAGTGAAGTTTAGGACCTATTAAGCCTCAGCTCAAATAATAAATCACATGCTCGATGAGATCATCATCCTCCTGAATGAGAACCATACCAATGGTTGATTCTGCTGCAGCGAGATATAAAAGGAAGTCTCTGCCATAATCCGGTGGACTCAAAAGCAGGGTAGAGACTAGTGCTTTTTTCAAAGCATCGAACGATCGTTGCGCAAAGTCATCCCATACAAATGGAACTCCTTTCCGTAGCAAACACATGAACCCTTTAGTGATCTCAGCATAGTTCGCTATAAATTGCGTTAAGAAATTACCCTTCCCTTGAAGACTCTGAAGTTGACGAATTGAGGACGGTGGAGGAAATCGAATTATTGCCTCAACCTTGAAGGGATCAACCTGAATCCATTCATTCGACACAATGAACCCTAACAATCAACCGGACGTAACCGCGAAAATGCACTTGTTGGGATTCAACCAGATTTTATAAAAACGACATCGCTCAAAAACCATTTGAAGGTGACTAGGGTGATTAGTTCTCCTTCGAGAATGAGCAGCGAGATCATCCATGTATGCTTTGATGATGTGCTTGATGTCGTGGAAAGCATATGAAATGGCCCGCTGAAAGGTGGCTCCAGCATTTTTAAGACCAAAAGGCATCTTTCTATATGCAAAGGTACCCCAGGGACATATAAAGGTTGTCTTATGTTGATCTTCAGGACGAGCAGAAATTTGATTATAACCAGAGAATCCATCCATGAAGGAAAAAATCTCATTACCTGCATACTCGGATTGTTCCTTGATTTTTATCTACAGGGACTGGATTAGAAACCCAATCAGTAAGAGGAACAGGGTATATAAAGCCTACCTTTAGCAGCTTCTCCACTTCCGCTTTGATAGCTGCTTCTTTCCTAGGGTTGACCGGCTAAAGCCTCTGAAAAACTGGTTTGGCATTTTCATACGTCTTGATCTCATGTTGAACTATAGATGGGTCAATGCCAGGCATTTCTTCATAAGACCAAGCAAATACATCCCGAAATTCCTTGAACAGGTGGGTGTAAATTTGAATTTCTTTAGGGGAACACTCAATTCCGATGAAGAGATTCTCGATTGTGTTAGGGTCCCTAGAGATGTTTATAAGTGTTGTTTTTGAAATCACCGACATATTACCTTCAACATGAACGTGTGCTCGAGCCAAAGGATTTGACACCGTACAAACATCACTAGAACAGAGCTTGGAGAATCTAGATTCTACCTCTTGCAATGGAGGAAGAAAATATGAACGATGGTGTAAATCTTCCCAAGGTCGATCTATACACATCATTTCTTCAAGAATTGCTTCTTCCGAAGGTAAAACTGAATCTAAGCAGTCCAAAGCAGAGGTAGAATCGAGGCTCCAAGCCGTGGCCACATCACCATCTAAATCCTCTTCGGAAAAAGGAGTAGAATGGTCATCTACAGAGTTGACGATAGACTGATATCTAAGCTCAGCTGCAGATATAGGGAATTCCATTCCATTCCCTCGTCCTTCAACTAATGTGGTCGTAGGTGAAGGCAAGGTCCAAGGGTCTGAAAAATAACGAGTTCGAAAGAACTCTTCTCGAGAATACTCCTTAGATGATGAAATGGCATTGATTTTAGCGATAGGAGAGGGGAACTCAAAAGTACCCATCAATGAGGAATACATCCCTACTCCTAGATTCTCAATAGGCAGATGAGGGTTATCCACTAAAGGAATAGTAGAGTCGGAGCGTGCTTGAGGATCAACTGGACAATAATCCAATTGATCAACCTTCACGATTTTCCCCTCATGAGGAAAGAAAATGACGCAAAACGGAGTCGAAACAATGACGTCCATTTCGTATACCCAGTTCCTTCCTAAGAGGAGATTATAGTCTAGGTTAGCATCTACGACTTCTGCTTTAATATTAATGACCTTCCCCCCAACACATATAGGAAAGGTTGGGATAATCCCATGTGACTTATGAGAATGGCCATCGAATGTAGTCAAGACGGTAGGTGAAGGAACAACTGAAGGCGATCCAATAGCCTTCCAACATGACATCGACATGACGCACGTGGAAGCCCCTTCATCAATAATGGTACGAAAAATGTTAATTTTCCAGTATGTAGATTTTATTTTAAAAGCCATATGATGAGGGAGTCACCTTTTGACATTTAACATGTCGAAAGTGAGCACTAAAGAGTTAGTTGGATCGACTGCCCCAATCATGGAAAGTAAAGCACCTCTCTGAGCTGGAAAAGACTGGAGAACCTCTAAAGCAGACATGGCGCATGGACTCTGAGCTAGATCCTCCACAATGGAGTAATTCTTGGCGGCCCTAGCATTAGGATTAATAGCCGCGCATTTAGCAGAACCTTTCGATATCTGTGGTATAGTCTCAACAGGGGGTCGCTCGATGTGAAGGTTGGTACTTTCGGGAACAGCCTTGTCCTTGGAAGTTTCGACTTCACCATAATCACGTGACCGAGTAGCCACATGGAAGTTAGAACCCATTATGAAAACATTCGATAATTTTTCCCCTTTCTGGTTGCCCCCTGCAGAGGTTCCAGGATTTGAACTCGCACCAGCATGAAGTTGTTGCCCTTGGGGAGAAGGGTTGGTTAACACATCTTGGGAACTAGAAGTCCCTTGCTGCCCTAACAAGCGCTAAGCATCTTCAATCTTGGGGCAAAGATGAGTTAAATGGTCTCCACTGCACAACTTGGATGGAAACTTAACTTTCTTTTTAAACTCAATTCTACCACCACGAGCGTTATTGTCGGATTTATTTGCATCAGGCTTCCCATCTTGGTTCTTTTTCTTACCTCATCCTTTCTTTTTCCCATTGGAATTTTGATTTCCTTTGGGGTTATCAGATTGGACGACATTAATCAAAGAGGTTAGGGAAGCCGTAGGGTTAGACGATGTGACTTGGTTGTTAGAAGCAGTTTGTAAATACAACTGCTGCAATTGATTCAACAAGTTCACCGTATTCGTGTCTACCGACCCAAGGATACCATCCACGTGGGGACCTGGCTTCAACTTAGCTATGTCAACCTTAGACCCAGGAGCATCTGGCAAGTATTTTTGTAGGATCTCAGACTGAGAGTAGATCAATTCTAATTGTTGGGCCCTAAAAATGGCTTGCTCCTCATAATAGACCCCAGACATGGAGACATCCTTGGAGATCTCAGGTATCAAAGATTTCAAAGACCACTCAAGACGATACTCTGGAGGGATTTCAGCTTTAATGGGCCTCTTTCTTCGTCTCCATTCCTGAATATGATCATAAATGTGAGTTTCCTTATCCTGACGAAAAGTGGCCAGTAGTTCGATTCTGGCATCATACCGGACATGCAACTGAAAATGATTTAAGAAAATATTGGCTAAGTCAGTGAACGATGTAAAGTTGTCCCCAAGAAACTCTATATACCATTTGGCCGCATTACTAGTCAAGGTGCGTCGAAATAGTCTCAACCTAACTGAGTCATCGATCAGGGAGTTAGATGAGCACCACAGATGGAATGTGGTTACATGGTCGCCTGGGTCCTCACCACTCTTCCCTTCGGATTTCGGAATGTCCAAAGGGAGTTTGGTTGGGACCAAGGACTAGGCCGGATTGTACTTGATTGGATCATTGGTTAACTTAGTGAGATTTGGCAAGTTCAATGTTGCCAAAAAAAGAAGTCTAGGAGGAGCTTCGAGATTCCACCCTAACTGGGCGGAACTCCTAAAGCTCTGAAATGATTGACTTGGGTTTTGGAAGGCACCAGGCTACCCGAAGTAACCAGTAGAATCCGCTGAACCAAAAGGCAAGCATTGTGATCCAACAAAACTCGGAGTTTTACCAACTCCGACCACATATCCACCTTACCCGGCAAAGTTTCCTCCTAAAGGATTATAAGGAGTTGATAACCCCTGATATGGATTCCAAGTCGAAGGTAAGGGAGGAATACTTTGGAATGAACTAACTGTGGTGTACAACTTATTCCTATATTGGTCAAAAAACGGATTCCCAGTTCTGGCACTACTAACCCCACGGTTATTCCAACCTTGGAAAGGATTGCTGCTTTTTCCTATAGAAGAAAAAGGCATGGATCCTATCGTTGGGTTGGAATGTGGTCTATGACCACTTCCGAAAGGAAAACCCTGGAACGAAGCTGATCCACTCATCATGGACATGGCAGCCCCGAACGAAGCTGAAGGAATGCCCTGTGAATGGGCACCAAATGGGAAGAATCCAGAACCAAAAGCATTGGTTCGGGAATTTCCACTCGTTGACGGAATGGAGGTAGACCCAACAAAAGACGGGCTAGAAAAAGATCTGAATAAAGAAACAGAGGGGATGGAAATAGTTCCTCTCCCTTGTACAAATATGGGAGTTTGCACAGTCATAGCACTTGTAGAAGCCATGCTTCCAGTAGTGGTCATTGAAGGTAAGCGCGTAGTGTAACCTGGACTTGACGGTCTATGCGTCGAAGTCCCAAAATATTGTAATACTTCTAGATGACTAGATGGTAGGGGAGAATTCGGAGTTGCTAACGACTCTGAAAGTTCTTCTACGTCTATGTTATTCTCCGCTTGTAAGAGAACTCGATAAAGAACTGGAGTGTTCCTCTCTTGTTCCGTGGAAGTACCAAGCCTTGCTTGAATACTAATTCCCCCGAGAGGAGGATCAATCGCAGATGTGTCAATTTCCATGGGATGAAACCCACCAGTATTATTACCTCTGCGCTTTCTAGGAGAAGGCTCTAAACTCAGTGGTGAAAGACCACGAAGTCTTCGAGACCGTCTAGGAGATCGGTCAGCCACTTTAAATTTATTCTTTAATATCTAACTAAATACTCAAAATATTGAAAGCTAGGCCGACTAAGAGCACAGACAAACACTATAAATTCCCTAAAGATAACAGCGAGTCAAACAACCTTCAAGTATTTCCGCTCCGGGTGATTAGGACCAGACACCAAAATACGAGAAAGTGAAATAAGGGGCCTTCTGGAGATAGTTTGGGATGATGAGGGCCTAGGCCTTTCAGCGAAGGTAACAGAGGAAGTTACACTGACCTCCTAACAACACCGTGCGTTGGTGCAAGCCCCCAAGCTTTGCAAGGGTGCCCTCAAGTAGTACTATCGAGAGTGATGCAACGTCGTCCTCAGGTGCCACGGGATTCCCCTCCATAGCCACCTATGTAGTTCCCTAGGAATAGCAACTATGGATACCAACTCATCGCAAAAGCCAGGTGGAACAATCGTGAGGTAAGTTCGGACAAGTAGGAGAGGGGGTATCTATCTTCCCTGTCTTCACAGGCCCTCGTGCTTAACTCCCAGATCTAGAGCTTTCATGGTCTTCGTAACGCTATTGGATTTTCTCTCGTTATTCAGACTCTTATGCTTGATCTTTAAATGGCCTTGGAGAGTTAACTCTCCACTCGCTTAATCCAAGGCCCTAAAATCCTAAAACTTGTTGGTGTATGTAACTTTAAAAGAAAAAGTTCTAGTGAATTTTAGTTAGCGCTAGATTTTAAAATAGGTTGTTCTTTAAGTCACAAGATGATGGAAGTGAAACTAGAGGTGTTTTTTCGACGCAAAAGAAATTAATAAAAACCTAACTATATGCACATGCACTTGTCTTTGTTTTTCGATGAAGCGTAATTTCTATAGGGTTCAAGGAAAACTTCTAATAAGACAAACTTTTCTTTTCTTTTTCGTTAATTCACACTTCACACTCACAAAAGTTAACAAAGCTATGTATGCCTAAAGAGATGCAAATCTATCCTAATGCAACAAATATATGCTTGATGCAAGATTCAAAACAACTCTAAAAACAAGAAATGAAAGTTGCTTTGCTTATCAAATTTTATTTTGCCACTTAAAATGTCTAGATGGAATCTAATATGCTACCATTCATTTTTTCTAAACACTAAAAAAAAAATTTAAGACAAACATAAAGCACTTTCATTCACTAAAAGGAAACCAAATGAAAAACAAGTTCAAGAAAGCAAAACAAAGTTTTTCAAAAAGTTTTCTTCAAAGCAACAACAAAAAAGTCTTTTTAAAAATGCTCTCAACAAAACTGAAACTTTGCAATTGAAACAATAAGCAACAAACACTTTTGCCAGTTGACACCATACAATGGATGAAAACTCAACAAAAATAAATGTGTTTAAATATGCTCATTAACAATCGAAAGCAGCAATGAAAGCTTTGGCAACAAAGACAAAAAAAGATCAAAAATACAATTTCAAGAAAGTATCAATCGACGACTTTCATGAAACAAAGAAGTGGATGGTCACAAAAAGCGGTTTTGTCAAGCAAACAAAAAGTCACCAAAAGCAAGATTCAATACAAAGATTGATACCAATCTTTCTACCCTGATAAATCAGAGCAGGCAAGATTCCAACAAGAAATCTTGCATGCTTTTAGCAAAAAATGATGACGCATGCAAACAAAACAAGACCAAGACTCCTTACAATCAGAGAGAAACTAGAGTAAGACGCTTGCTGTAAAACAAACAATTGATACTAGAATAATGACTGTTTCAAACTGAATCAAACCACCAAAAAACCTTTAGAGACACAAAAATTTATAAATATTGAAAATTGCAAGATATATGCGACTGTACTTATGTACAGATTGCGTGTATACGTGACTGTGCCTGAGGAAACCTGCGTATAGGCAGGTTTACTTCAGGAAACAAGTGTACGTACACTTCTGTAACTAAGGAAAACAATGTATATGAAATATTTCAAGAAAAATTAAAAAAACAAACTGAAGAAACTGGCAAAACTTAGAATTCAAGAACAGATCATATAGTAATAGCAAACCAACAAGCAACTGAGCCCTGATTGGCTTGAAAAACAACCAAACTAGGAACAACAAGAGTGTTGTCCCCAGTGGAGTCGCCAATTATATTGAGGGAAATGTTCCCCTAGGGCTTTTGGGTGGAAACCATAGCATACTGAAAGTTGTGTAAACAGAGAAACACACATTCACACAGCCATTATGCTATTATAAGCAAATTC
>APFE030266446.1:10210-48570 GCA_000404065.3 Pinus taeda | reverse complement strand
AGATTGCAGACATCTTCACTAAAGTGCTTGGAAGAGAAAAGCTTGAAAGATTCAGAATGATGCTTGGACTCACCAACATCCCTTCAGATTAAGGGGGGAAATGTTGACACCTAATCATAGGGATTGGGTGAACAACTGTAATTAGTGTAAATAAATAATAGAGGAAATGGAGAGTCATCTGGAGATGAATTGAACAGTCACTCCCTCTTGTATATAATAATAAACAACCTGAATGAATAATACGATTACATTTGAGGAGTTACCTCCTAGTCTAACACCTACACTCTATAGATCAGAAACATATCATCATGCTCATATCTAGTAATAATCATGTCTAAATAGAATCTATCTTAGCAACACCATCTCAATATATGAAGGTAACTTTGTCCCGGCTATATGCGAGATTCTCTACTAATCAGTTCCCACTTTTGTCATTATAATTTATCCATGTCATATCCAGATCCTCCTTAGAAGGCTATCTAAGGAGATTATTCATGTTCCACATGGATAATTATCATACTCAACCATGGTTGTGCTACAGACCTCTCATCCAAGATATCATGGTAGATCTCATAATAAGGCAGCATCCAAATGTGCTCATCTCATCAATAATGATCATAATCATCATCAATATGTCCAAGCAGTCACATATCACATGAAGATCATCCCATGAAATTATTTTTAAGAATGCTAGGCAACAACTCAATGTGAATGCAGTGGCTCAATCATGAATCGACTCAGCTTCTATGCACATCATGTATATATATGATGGATGCTCAAAACGAAAAATCAATGCTTCAATCAACTGTCAGTTTCCAAGTCATGTTTAACAATATATCTTCACAACTTGTTTGAAATTCAATCAGCGTCCAAGGATTTTCATTTCCACTTTCCAATACTTCTTCAATAACTGCGAAATATATATTTTCCTTTCTAAACTTCAGAAATCAATTCATCATGCCATGAATCAGTATTTCAAGCTTCAGAACTCATCTCCCTCTTACTTAGATCATCAGAGGCTCATTTCCTATCAAGAGTAAACCATTAGTATATAAAACCAAATTCAAAATCAAAGTCATATCTTGGAACACTTCTGAAGCAGAGGTTTCGATCAACACATCATGTTGTAATGACCAGATAAATGTCAATGCAGACATATATGGATCGAGGAGATTACTTCGTATATTTCTCTTTGCAAACATAATACTTTTCCAAACCAATATGATCAGACTCATAATATTTTACTATCAAATCAACTAAGTCAGCTTATCAAATTCCAGATCATAACCAATATCAAAATCATCACAGTATCACAGTATCAGATTCTTTAGACCAGGTGAAAGGTAGAGCTCTCATCAAGTCATGACTTCATCTATTATCATGCAAACAAGTTTTCATAATAAATATCAATCCAAATTTCATCAATTCATCCTCATGATCATAATACAAGTTAATAGAAGCAAATTCATACACCAAGGATAAGTCATGCAGGTTTCATCCATCCATTAAGAGATAGCTTCATGCTTAATGGCAATTGTTAATACTTCAACCAATGTGCTAAGAACAATGAGGCCAATACAAAACCATTATCAAATAATAAAATTATTCACTGAAGGTCACTATACCCATATATAATTTTCATCAAGGAAAATCATCAATCGTTAAATAAAATCATTAGTTATCATGTCAATATCCCAAATTCGTTGTCATAGTGAGATCTATAGTCCAGAACGTATCTCAATCATCAAGTCAAAGTTTTAAATCATTATCAAGCATCATGTCCAAACTCCAAACATTTCTCATCTATTTTCTGTATTCAAGCTTTTGTGATCCATAATGAATTAAACCACACTTGATCAAGCTTTTGTGATTCATCTGGTCCTGATGATGAACCACACTTGTTGGTTCAAAACGCATCGGCCAAAAAATATTCTCTCATGTGATTTCTACCGAAAGACTGTTTAATTTATCATCTATATCAGTCAGCCAGATCATGTCAAACACTTGTAGCAGAAACTTTAAACATAATGACATATTTGTATCCATGTTCCTATCACCTGCAAACACAAGTTCAGTATATATATTCAAATTCTAGCAAACATTCAAACTTTCCAGCTCACATATCTTTGTGATGTTTGATCCACATTTGTAGGGTTGACATCCTTTAGTTGAACATCTGATATCATACGCAAAACTTCATTTTTGTGTTCAACGGGCATAGTTGCACCCATAGGCCTTCTCTGCGAGCAATTGGGAGACTATAGTCACACCCTTCAAGATGTTATGCGAGAAACTAAGGCTTCCCAGTCGCTCTCTAAAGCATTGTAAGTGAGTGACTGTGGTTGGATATTCCCATAAATATCTTAGTGCATCATTCGCACCCTTGAGCTTGCTTTCATGTGGCTATGAGGCTATAGTCATACATGTAACCCTGCTTCTGTGTGGCTGAGGCTCAGAGTAAGAGAAAACTCTCTCTCCTCAGATCAAAAATTTGTTGTAGATAAATAATGTTAGATATATGTCTATTCATGTCCATAAATCACATTTCAACATTAAAGAGTACATAATGAAAATGAAAATAGGAGAAGGGGTCTTATGGATAGGTTCTCCCTTTGAATGGGAATCCACTTTATTCATCTTCATTCATGCCATCAACCTGTCTATAATGCTATCATGCATCACAAAATCTATTAGATCATAAAGTTAGACTATATCACATATATTTATTATGTTCATATATGTTAGCATCAGCTATGACATCATGACATCAATATTTCATCAAGGGTTAGTGTCAAATAGCTAATAGGAGCATGATTACAACATTACTTCTTTGTCACATAATTCAATCCATTAAGTTAGGGCATTCAATTTTATCATATGCCATAATCACTAAGTACATCAAAACATAACCATGGTCAACAAAAGATCATGAATAATAAATCTTATTGTTATCATCATGGTTGTTATGCTTTTCACAATCAAGTAGTGTCAAGATACCATGTACTAGAATCAAGGTGATAACCTTCTTTATGGGATCAAGATATCCAAAATGGTAGATGTTAGCCAAATATCAAGTATGCCACTATATCAAAGATCATTATTAAGTAGCCTCATAGAGTCAAGAAGTTTGTTATGTAAGATACTTGTTCAACATCAAGTGCACCATTTCATCATAAGAATCATGAATTAAAATCACTTTCATATGCATGCATGAACCATTTGAGAAGGACATATTCTCATCATAGCTTAGGGCTTACTTTTCAATAAAATTTAAACAATATAATATGAATACCTTGTAGTATTCAAATAATTGTGCATATTTTCATTTGACATAGGCAACTTGTCACACTTTTTCTTCTTTTCATCAGGTGCCTCCTTACCTTTTTCTAGATCTAGATTTTATTTCCTGCATCTCAAATGATCCTCAAGAAGGATCCACTTCTAACATATCATTAAGGAGGTTAGAAACATCAAAACAATAATAAGATCTATTAGTATAGACAAAAGTAAAGGCATAAAGGAGCATCATAAGTCAAGAGATACTTATCTTCAATGAGAGGTGATGCTCTCCCTCTTGAACCAACCTTCAAGAGCCATCACTATCCATTGTCCACATAACAATGTTTCCTTCAATATTTCAACCAACTTTACCAAAAACCAGGTCTATTAGAGACTATCCCATCTAGGGCTTCATCAAATCTATCACAAGTGCTTGAGGATCTTCACATTGACCATGCAATGTTTCATATCTCAAATATTTTCCAAATCAATGTTTATCTCAAACATTAACCTCGTAATATCCATCAAGCAATAATACACAAATTGCCTAAGGTTGTCTTAAAAAACTAGAATTATTTTAGGTCTCCTCCATCTTCTCTTGTGTTCCATTATCCATGGGGATGATCTCCATAAATTTTCTTCAGCCCAACTTTGATACCATGTTAATTTTTCATAGGGCTATATTGTTCTTTTCTTTGATAATTTCATTTCTTCATTAATACATTAAGTTCACCCCAAAACATCATAACATTATTCATATTAACACCATTATTCAACAACATATGCAACTATGTATAAAGAAAAATATCATAATCATCAACAATGCAGTAGAACATAAAGGAACAATAGAAGAAAAACATGCACAAATAGAGACACTAGGATTGGTCGGAGAACAGGGGAAATCCCACTCTAGGGAAAACCCTTGAAAATTACTCTTCTTAGATTGTCATCAAATGAATCAACAAAAGAAAGTACAATGATCCATATCTTCATTTATGCAACTAACCAACAAAACAACTATAACATCCATGAAATGAACCCAACAATGTATACACGCAAAACCCTAATTTTGAAGTCTATAATGAATTCCCACTCTGCAATAAAATGTCAATCCCTGCGGTTACTGAGTGGAACCTTCAGAAGGCTAATATTTTATATTTAAGGTCTCAGTCGCATAGAGGAGGTGACATGCAAGTGACTATAGCTTCTTATTCACTCCCTTAGGCCTAGCATGCGAGCGACTGGGGTCAGATCTAGACAGCTAAAACCCTAAACCCCTAGTTGCATGGATGGAGATTTGTTCATGCAACTAGAAGGCTCCAGTTGCATGAATGAGATTCTGTGTGTAGGACTACATTTGAATCCTTCTTGTTCTATGCTTGCGACTACGGCCCAAAACCCTAAATTAGAGATGTGAGCCTTGTACCCTGCAATTTCACCTCAGAGCAAACTTGATCCTTCGCGAATGATCCTTAGCCTCGTGTGAGCCAAAAAAAAGATAAAAGAGTGTCTCATTATTGTTTCCAAATGAGGTAGAGGGAACTTGTATTTATAGTCTTTCAAGGTTGTCTACTTTTCTTTAGGGCCGACCTTATCAAATGTGCACATGTGGGCTTTTCATCATAAGTGCACTTTCCATTATCTGATTTGAGTGATCTTTATCTCTATTTTGGTCCTCTCCAAAAATAGGAATTCAATGAAATAATTATATCCATCGGGGGAGCTGTCAAAAGTGGAATATGATCACAGTTGCATATTTTTAACAAAATGATGTGGTAGCCAGTATACAGGTGACATGGAAACCAATGAGTGGGTGATGTGGCACCCATTCAACAGATGTTTGGTGTGTGATGTGGCCAAGTGGAAACATGGTCTAATCAAAGTTTGTCATGTGGAAACCTTTGAAAGGCTAAAATGGTTCAAAGGTGTGTTGAGAAAATTACAGTCTAGTTGGATTGAACCCATAATCTTTGGGCTCCAAGTTTATGGCATTACCAACCTTAACCAATGATCCATGATGGGCCATTGCAATAACAAATGTGAATATTGTATATAATGTATTATTATTATGCAATGGATAAAAAGGAAAGGTTTGTAGTTTTGACCCTACGACCCACTCACACACAATGACCAAATGCAAAAGCCACATAGGAACATGCCAATAGGTTGGGACTTGTAATATGCCTGAACATAACCAATTATAAACTTTATGCACTAGGAATAAAGAACTATCGTGCAACGCCTATAGATTTTACTCTAGGTCAAGCATGGCCTAATGATTTATAAACAGCCCAACTTGCTAATGCACCACAAGCATTTTTTGGTGTAGAGGGTTGAATCCTTGTCTTTTAAGGCCTAAATAAAAGTGTATATGTAATAAATATTAGTCTTTTTCCCCTTTTAGAGATCAGAAAGAGGGAGAGGTTTCTTTCATAGTTTCATAGGATCATTGTACAACTTCAAAGTAGAGAGCCAAATTTTGAGATAGAGGACTTTGATCTAAATTTTTCATTTTGCATCATAATTGAAGAGGCCACTCCATTGGAAGTGTACCAAAAAATGTGGCCCATAATCAATGAACTACATTATCGATCTCCTTGTATTTTTTTTTTCTTTGTAGTTATTTTTTTATGTTCATAATCCTTTCAATGTTTTTGTCAAGTTTGGTATTTCACATTCTATTTAATGAAGAAAAATCATTATCTCATTGTTGGAAACCTAAAACAATAAGGCTTATGGTGTGGAAGTTGAACAATCAAAGGGAGTCCAAGAGACCTTGGAATATGCATCCAACAGTCATAATAATGTATTATAACTATATATATTTGTGAATAAAAATGTAACTCACACTTATCTTAATTTATTGTCCATTATTATGTGTGTGTTTAACATGGTATCAAAGCGGGCATACTCCTACCCTGCTCCAATTTGAGCCACCGTTTTTTGTGGCCTCTATGTGCATGCCAATTCTGCTATCAGTCTTGCATTTAATGAATGTCTCGTCAGCTAATTTCTAGCTGCATTATCTGCTAGCTCTGCCACAATAACTCCTTTGTCCCTCTTTTCTCTGTGTTTGGACAAGGTTCTCTACTTTCTACATTGAACAATTTGGTCTGTATGTTACTCTGGGCGTTATAATGAATTTAATGTTGGACCATGCATTGATTACACTTCTAAGTTGTGAAACCATGAAATTGATCTGGTATCTACATTGAAAAGGTGACTGCATATGTGTTGATCTCTACAATGTTTGGAATAGAGTTGATTGTTGCATTAGCTATGAAACTGTGAACTATAGTGTGTCTCTGCATTGAAGAATGAAAACAATATATTGTATTCTTGGATCTGCATATGATATATGCATTGAGGCATGCACTATTTTTGCAAATTATATGGCATGGTTTATGAAGATCATGTTACATGAAGGTTGGTGTCTTTTACACATGCACTGATTTTTATAATTATACATACATGCATGTGTGTTGGCCCTATGCTTTCGATGGTATCTATGTGTTTGAAAATACGTTGGTAATTTTGGTATGCTTCCTTTGAGAGTTTTGAATTCCCTTAAAAATGGTTCTAGAACTATGTTCATTGAAGACTCTTGTGCATGACCATATATCATATGGTGCCAAACCATGTTGGATATATGTTGTGCTTTAATGACTGTGTAATGGTATTTCCCTTTTACGTTATCGAAATGGTGTGTTGGTTAAAATGATGTCATACTTTGAATATGAGTTAGAATGTGGTGGTATGTTGTGTGTTTGAAGGTGAAGAAGGTGCATTGAACAATTCATGACAGGACATTAAAGGCATGTCCCACCTCAAAAGAATGTAACTCGGTGATATACACAGGTTAGTTTTGGTGTAGGTATGATTAAAATATTATTCAAGTTATTTCTATGTGAATTGATATGGTATGATGTTGAATTTTTTGGTATGGTATAATGTTGAATGGTTTATGGTGTTACGCATTGAAAAGTTGTCAAGTGAATGGTTGTTACATATATGGTTGGTAAATAGTGCTATTTTCATAAACAAAAGATCTAGATAAAGTTTTGTATCATATCTTAGTGAGCTAGTTTGGTTTGGTTCTTTAGTGTGGATGATTACCACGTCTAAGATCAAGAAAGGAGAAGGTTAACATGAAATTTGCAATATTGAAGTTGGTTCAAGGAGCTTCACTCAAATAGGAGAGAATCCTTTTAACTCTAAGTTGGATTTCCTTGATTCATTTAGTTTGATGAAGTAAATGTTGGAAGATCTCTATAATGAAAGAGGAATTTGAATAGGATAAGGAACCATTCAATTCAAGAATTAGGGTGATAAACCCTCTCCTTCTCCTTCCCCTCCTCCTTCAAAACCTTTGTCTCCTCCTCATTCTTGACCTTCTTTTTGTACTTCTCATTCTCCGCCTCGATCTCCTTGTAATAAGATTTCTTCAAAGAAGCCATTGTTGAAGTTTAATGTCAAGTTTGACTTGCCAATGTAGAATGGCGAGATTAATATAGAAATAATAGATAATTGGATTTGATAAATATAAGTTTATTGTGGTGTTCAATAGATTGTTGAAGAAGAGGTAAAGATTCAATTAGCCTCTCTTTGGCTTGAAGGTATAACGTTGGTTTGGTGGGAAAGTAAACTTCAAGAAGGTAGCAAAAAAAATGGTAATCTCCTTTATTCATGGTCATAATTCACTAATGAACTAAAGAAATAGCTTTATCATTTAGCATATACCTAGAATGAAATCATGGAATAGGAAATCTTGAGACAAGGAAAAGGAAAAAGTGTGCAAATCTTTACTAAAGAATTTAGGAAGAAGGAATTAGATTTAAATATCCCATTATATTCTCTAGAAACTATTTTAAAAAACATTTGTGCACTACATAGTTACATTCTTCATACAATTCTCTCATTTAATCCAAGTAATTTGGATGAATTATGTGTCCAAGCTACTCATATTCAGTCCATGGGAAAGAATGTGCAAAGATAATTTAGAAAAAGAAAACATCCAAGTTTTCTAAATGAAAATACAAAGGAAAAGGGATAGGCAAGGAGTTTCCTATAGTGAAGAAAGAAGAGGCAAATCATACATGCTCTCATTATAAAAACAAAGGGCATCGTGATGGTCATTGTTGGAAGTTGCATCCTAAACTAAGTCCTAAAAAGTTTGGAGGAAAAGGGAAGCAAAAGAATGTTGCCATAGAGCAACAAGATTTGGGATCTCATTTATGGGATGAAACTCAGATCACAATTGTAGGAGTACAAGGTAAAAAATATTAGCATGCTATTTTTATCTCTTATATTCCATCTCCTAGTTTTGAAAGTAGAAGAAGTGAGTTTTTTCACGTAAGGATGAAATTAAGCATACGAAAGTCGATACTCTTTTTGGAACTGATTCTGAGGTGAATTTAATATTTAAATAATTTGTCAAGAAACTAGGATTAGAAACAAACTTCATGAGAAATATTATCCTCTCAGTTGGGTATGTGACAATGCAAAACTACAAGTAACTAAATAGTGTAAACTTAAATTTTCTCACATCAAAATTTGTTGACAAGGTTGAATTAGATGTGATTTCTCTTGATATTTGTGGAATTGTGTTGGGAAGCCCTTACTTGTATGATAGGAAAGCTCTATTATTTAGGGAGGAGAACAAATATCACCTCACTAAATATGGGGTTGAGTATATTGTAAAGGAACATATCATGAAAACTAACTTATTACTTGTTAGCATAGGGAAAATGAAGAGGCTCATAAATGCTAGCAATAAATTTGTACTTATGGTTGTGAAAGAAAATGAAGTTGAACAATATGATGATTTTAATGATTGTGATCCTTCTCATCAGGATGAATTAGTTAATCGGATTTCTAACTATGATGAGATATTCTAGGAACCTAAACGATTAGATTCCAGGAGGGAGATTTAGCTACAAGAAAGTGACCCTCTTCATAACATTGGTATGTACAAATGTTTGTGATTGAGAATGTAGAGATCAAAAAGAAAGTTCAAGTATTACTTGGAAAGGGAGTCATCAAGCCTAGTTCATCTCCATGTGGATCTCCTATTGTGATGGTATTAAAGAAGGATGGTACATGGAGAAGGTGTGTTTACTTTAGTGCAATAAAAAAAATCACGATAAAGAATTGATACCCTATTCCTCCTATTAATGATTTTTTTATACGAGTTAAAGTATGGAATTTATTTTACTAAGTTAGACTTGTAAAGTGGTTATCATTATATTCATATTATAGAAGGTGATGTTTGGAAAACCTTGTTAAAAAAAATACAGGGTTTGTTTGAATGGTTAGTGTTGGGAAAGGGTTCCCCCAAGAGCAGTTTTTGGGCTAAAAGCCCATGTTTTGGGATAATTTTGTAATAAAGTTATAAATTCTCTACATTTTGTGGTCATGGAGCACAAAGGTGTCAAGAGTCATAAAGGGTTGTCCACCCTTATTTTGTAAAGTGGCAAGTCTGCTGTAAAGATCCACCCATGGTCCGCGGACCATGGGATTGTATAAAAAGGAGCTAAGTAAGTAAGCTCTAAGTAGTTAAGTAAGGAAGAAAGTCGTGAAGTAGAGTGGAGACGTCTAAGTGTTCTCGGGTCTTAGTGTAGGTAGAGGCTCTGCAGCTGAGTGCACAAAGGCCTAGGGCGGAAGTTCGCAACTGAGTGCGCGAACCCCTGCAGCTATGTGCGCAGGGCGGATAGAGTCTGTATTAAATTGGAAGATATCAATAAAGAGAAGTATTTTGCAATTACTGTGTATTTAGTTCCTATTAATGCATCTAATTATATTTCATTTTGGGTTTAATTTACAATGTTTATTTGATGCACGAATATATGTGATTGTATCGGTTAATTGAACGCAAGTAATGATATCAGTTTACATGGCGCTAACTGTGATTGATTAATAAGATAAGTAAAACACTTGAGATAACTTGGGAACCTATACAATACATTGTCATAACTGCACAAAAGTACCTGGACCATGGGGTAGGGTTGCGCGAAGGTCAATCATACACCTTTTTGGAAGTACTGAAGGGCAGAATAAAGGGTAGACTGGCAGAGCCCTAAGGCTTAGCGACCTGCACGAAAGTAGGGGAAAAGGGTATAAACTGACATCACGACCATATCAGGGTGTAGAAACATGGTTCCAGCATCCCCCCATATTGCTTCGGGTGAGACTTTGGTCCAGGCTCCATGGGATAATGCTAAAAGGGCCAATAGTGTAGGGATATGTTTGGCTAACTAACGCTGAACCTGGGTCAGGGCCCACAAATCCAATAAATGGTTTTGTTGTCGAGACCAGGATCTAAATGAGAGATGTGTGACTTCATATCACTGGAATCCAACTAAGAAAGAGATCAAGGACTGGTTGGATAGAAAGATCCACGAATTTGTGGCGTAGGAGAACAGAAACCCGTGGCTGATAAAGGAATAGTGGCTAGACAAGTACCTGTATACAGAGATCCACGAGATCTTTTTCTTTTCCTTTCCAGTTGAGTTATACGAGTGGATCACGAAGCTAGTAGATAACCAAGGAAGGTGGAGGCTTGATGGTCCTATTTTCTAAACCTCGGAGCTAGTACAGAGATTGTAAGCTTCCGAGGATAAGATCACCCATGTTGTCGATCATTGGCTTAATCGTATCATAGGAGGATTGTGACTGAATTCATGGTCGATACCTCAGTCAGCTACAACGAGGCAGAGCACTTCTTTTTCAAAGGTCTGTGAGGTAAGTACTTGAAGTCTTTAAATACTTGGATTAAGATGTTATTGTGCGAAAAATGGGTTATGAAACTACCTTGATGTTCGGAGCTACGCAAAGTGGAAAGACTTATAGGAATGAAGGAAGAAAGGGCCATGAATATAGCCCATTGATTCCACCTCCTTTGAGTAACAAAGACAGAGTAGCGTAGGATTCTCTATGAAGTGCAGTTCAGTTGATAAAACAAGTATTCTCATGACTTCCACCTCCACCTACACCACCTCTAACTTCACCACTGTCACCTGCGACTTCGTCCACACCACCACCACCTCCACCATAGTTCAACATGGTGAATTCAGTAAAGCTGCCTTTGTTTAAGGGCTTGGAAATGAAGACCCAGACTAGTTCGGGTTCGTTGTAAAAGTTGTATGGGAGGCTCAGGGTGTCACAGACGATCACATGAAGAAGGCAATGTTGGTTAGTGCTTTACAAGATCGCGCGCTAACTTGGTACATCAAGTACTCTAATGATAACCCAAACGCTGGGTTGGCAGAGATCCAAACCGCGTTGAATAAAGAGTTCAGTAGGCCTAAATCTAAGGCGTAGTTGATTGTGGGGTTCAAGGAAATCATGATGAAACCAGGTGAGACACCTTGGGAATTCGATCAAAGATTGAAGTGTAAAATCTGCGAAGCTAATATGAACTTAACAGATGGACAGCACTGCGAGTGATTCGTGGCTTTGCTCCTGCCTCACCTAAGGATTGCACTGTCACAACAGAAGATTATGACTCAGGCAGAGGCCTTGGAGATTGCAATAAGACTGCATGAAACATTGATCTGCACATACACTTGGCCAAGTGGGCTAAGGCCTTTGGTGCAAAGCCCCAACCTGAATGGGTGCACTTGTTTTGACACACCTTAGATTTCATCCTCATGAACTGGTACTTGGAGATAGAGCTCCGCCATGGCACATGCGAATGGGATATTCTGCGCGAAGGATTCATAATGACATTCATCTTTGAAGACGGGTTTGACTACATTGACGAAGTGCTACAAGAAGTTAAAGCAACAATATTTAGGATACCGCAAGATCCTTTGGATCTGATTCAACCTGATTGGACAACTCAACTGAGACACGCGATGGAGTGATATAATGTGATAGTTGAAGAAGAAGAAGAGGACCCTCAAAAGATTGATATCCCTGAAACCAAGGGTCACCGCAAGGTCGAGGGACTACAGATCGAGAATCCTGATGTAACCGCACCACTGAAAACGAAACAGGTAAATATTAGTATAGAGGCGGAGCCAAAATTCGTGAAGATTGGAGATTACTAGGATGACACGACGGTAGATAAGGTTGTCGAATTACTCTGTGAATACAAGGATTTATTCCCTACCAAGTTTACGGAGTTAAAGGGGATAATAGGAGATCTGGGTGTTATCAAGATCACGTTAAAACTTGATGCAAAGTTGATTAAGCAAAGACCTTACCATCTCAATTTGAAGTATAAGGAGAAGGTCCGATTAGAGTTAGATAAGATGTTCGCAACAGGCATTATTGAGCCTATAGAAGAATATGATTGGGTGAGATAATGGTGGTATAGGAAAAGAAGTAGAAAGATGAAATAAGGATATGCATAGATCTCAAGAAGTTGAATGACGCTTGCGTGCATGATCCTTCCTGACTCCATTCACTAATGAGGTATTAGATAATGTAGGTGGCCAGGAAGTGTACTCCGTCACTGACGGGTTTTTTGGTTACCAACAAATCAAAATCACGCCTGACAATAGAAGCAAGATGATCTTCGTGACTGAATGGGGATGTTTTCAGTATACTGTAATGCCTTTCAGATTGAAGAATGCGCCTGCGATTTTTTCATGTGTAGTCATTGCTGCATTCAAAGACTTCATTCATAAGTTTCTCGAGGTGTACTTTGATGACTGGATTGTGTTTGGGTTGATAAAACGCCATGTGGCTAGTTTGTGCTTAATGCTAGATACTTGTCGAAGGTACCAGATTGCACTCAATTTGAAGAAATGTATGTTTTGTGTTCCTTTTGGGACTTTGTTGGGTCATGTGGCTTGTAGACAGGGATTATTGGTAGATCCCATGAAGACCATAGTGATACTCTAGTTGGAGGTGCTGAGGAGTGTGAAACAACTGTGCGCAACCTTGGGGCATACTGGGTACTACATGAAGTTTCAAGGGCTATTCCCAGTTCACCGCGCCTATGGAGAAGCTGTTGAAAAAGGATGTCACGTTTTGTTGGAATGAGGACTGTCAAAAAAGCTTAGATGTGATGAAAGGAAAAATGGTCACCACGCCGATTTTAGTCTTCCCGGATTGGAAGAAAGAGTTTCATGTACATGTAGACACATCATGTACAGCACTAGGAGTAGTACTGACACAGGTTGGCGAAGGAGACTTGGACCATCCTATAACATTCGCAAGAAGGAGGTTGTCCAAGGCTGAGAAGAACTAGTCCACCACTGAGCGCAAAGGATTAGCCATGGTATATGTGCTCCATAAGTTTAGACACTATTTGTTGGGTGGAAATTTTAAAATGTATACGGATCATTCTGCATTGAAATAGCTAATCAATAAGGATACGTTGGGTGGGAGAATCTGTAGGTGGTTATTATTGTTCTAGGAGTATGATTTTGAAGTTATTGTGAAGCCTAGATGACTGAACGTGAGACCATACCATCTGTCATGCATCGAAACGGGGGAAGAGCCCACTAATTTGGAGGAGGGATTGCCTGACGCATAGCTCTTTGCAGTCCGCATCATAGATGGTCACTTTGAAGACATCATACACTTCCTAATGATAGGAACTACCCTGGAAGGCTACACTGTCCAATAGAAAAAGGAGTTAGTAGTGCGCGCGTCAAACTTTTTTATCATTGCTGGACATCTATACAAAATGGGGTATGATGAAGTATTGCGACAATATGTACCACTGTTTGAAAGAAGCAGTATCCTCGTGGATGCTCATGGGGGTGTTGTGGGAGGCCATTATGTAGGAAGAGCGACTGTGTAGAAGATTCTACGCACAGGGTTGTGGTGGCCAACCGTCCATCAAGATTCCAAAGCCTATTGCAAGGCATGCAATGTGTGTCAAAGGACTAGAAGGCCATTGCAGAGAGATGAGATGCCCCTGAACCCATAGATGACATTACAACCTTTAGAGAAATGAGCCATAGATTTTTTGAGACCCATTCAGCCCCAAGGAAAGAAGACGGGAGCGCGGTACATTATCTCCACGGCTGAATATATGAATCGATGGGCAGAGGCATAGCCTATGAAGGACTACACAAGCGCGACCACTGTGAAGTTTCTATTTGAGTATGTACCGACACGATTTGGGTGTCCAAAGGTTTTGAGGAGTGATTGTGGTACACACTTTCTAAACGAGACGATCAATGCCCTGGCGAAGGAATTTTAGGTGTATCACCAGAAAATCATACCTTATCACCCATAGGATAATGGGATGATGGAAGCATTGAATAAGGTGCTGGAGAACGCATTGACCAAGGTTTGCAATGCTCAATGAAGTGATTAGGACTTGTAGATACCTACAGCACCATGGGCCTATCGAACGACATGTAAAAAGTTGACTGGGCAGGCACCCTTTAGGTTTGTATATGGTGTTGAAGCAGTAATGGCCATGGAATACATTGTTCCTAGTCTGTGCATAGCGGCACTCGCGGGTATGATGGATCACGAAGCCCTGCAAGAGAGGCTCATGTAACTTCCTAGGCTTGAGGAAGAAATATTTATGGTTGGATTTCACCAATGGGTCCAAAAGCAACGCAAAAAAGCATGGCTTGATCGGCACATTAAACTATGCACCTTTAAGGTAAATGATATGATTTTGTTATATGACAGCAAGTTTGATAAATTTCCAGGGAAATTCAGAATGCACTGGCTAGGGCCCTATGTCATTAAGGAGATTATCGATGGTGGAGCAGTTTAATTGGTTAAATTGAGTGGAGATCCTTTCCCAAGAAAGGTGAATGGCAGCTGATTGAAGCCATACACCAGTGATCCATCCAGATGACTATATGAAGGTAGCATAGTCTTAGTGCTCCAGGTAGCTAAAAGGAGGCACGGGACTATAAACTACACTACCTGGGTTAGGGAACTGTGTGATTGGAGGATTGTGCGGAATGAGGCAATGTCATAGGGTTTGCTACAACGCGAAGAGAGCTATGCTACCCAGGGAAAAACCACACAGGTCAGCCGGAAAGTGACCGTTAAAGTCACCATTCATGATTTGACGATGAGAATGTGGCCAAATGGGGCGGGCCGCCGGTATTTCAGACAAAATTTATGATTAAGATCATTGGAAATCTTCTGCCAATTGGGCATTAATGAACCGAATGTGGGGGGAACAGTCGGATTTGAATTCAAAATGGCCTATAAATTACAGGTGGAGGCCCAACAAAAAACACTTGGCATTTTGAACATTGAGTTGGTGAGCTCTCAAACATGTATGACCCGCGCCTTCTTCGAAGAATTTCTTGATTGCCTAGTGTTTGATCGACTTCCAGAGTCCAACCACAATTTCATCTATGATTTTATCCGAAGATCTGAAGCTATGGACGCTGAAGGAGTGACAACCGATGGGGCTGTGTCGAAGGTTGTTATTGAGGAAGAATGAGTTGCTCCAGAGGTTGCATAGGTACTAGCTAAAGTCCCCAAGTCACCACAGATGCCTAGGCTGAAGCCTACCCCGACCAAAGAGAGTGTGAAGGATAAGAAGGGAAAGCAGACTGCGATACTGGTGTGCGAATTGCTTAGAAGAAACCCACAGAAGGACAAGCCCACCACACAAGAAAAGGGAAAAACCATTAACTTGGAGCCGGAGGAGGAAGAAATTGAGGACATCCCATTGGATGATGAGGATTTGGGGGTGGAAGTGGAGAACGTTGAAGTTGAGGGTTTTGACCTTGTCACTAAGTTGCCTGAATACATCCCCCCATGCAAACGCAAGACCAAAGTGCCGAAGGACATCGATGAAATCAAGGTAGCTTTGCACATAGCTCTATTGTTGGACGATATTGTCTTTGAAGGACCACACTTGGGTCAAGTTCCTTAGTTGAAACTAGAAGATTGGGACTATGCTAACAATGAGAAGTTCCTGCGATTGGTGATAGAATAGCTAATACACTTCGTTGTTCACACAACAACTGGGATGACTACATTGGAATCGCAGAAGTGGCTCAGGGGTGTAGACAAAGCAGGTTTGCTCAACCTTCTATGGGTGTCACATTACAATCACACGCCCATTATAGTATTGGTCATCAAGCAGTTGCTATTCTTGGTGCACGATGGGTGTATGTGGCTAGAGGAGCCGATACGCATCACCGACAGGTTGATCCATAGGATCACGTGGCTGCCCTATACAATGGAGAATCTGGCCATGATGTTTGGCGAAAAAGGTGGCAAGTAGGCCCTCGTGGAGGCCATGAAGGAGAAATTCAAGCTCGTGAAGAAACCGCGTGGCTATGCAATTTTGAGTATCTGTGACCATATGGTCAAGGTGGCCATGCAGATCCTGGCAGGAAAAGTTATGCAGAAGTGTTGCGCAAATGAAGTGCCAACACCCATCATTGCTCTAGAATCCCAATGCACCAAAGGAGTCCAGTTTAATTAGGCACATTGTCTCTGCAGTGAGTTCCTTGCAAACTACTGTGAGGCACAAGAGCTCAGCAAGACCTTCCACTATGTGTGGCTCTTGCTATCCATTTTTTTGGTAGCCTGGGAGCTGTCGGAAGACAATCAATTCCCCTCGATTGCACCGAACCTACTAGAAGCAGCGAAGTATGCTTCGTTGTGGGTGACCAAGGATCCTCAGTGTATCAAGGATAGCAAGATCTTCTAGATCTTGATGGAAATGAATATACGCATGGCTATCAATCACAACCGCGATTGTCACCTACTATGTTTTCCAAACTGCAGGAGTACGTAGAGTTCAAGGTAGACTTTCACCACGTCATGATCAGGGCATGGAAGAACCTTGAGCACAAGTGGCATGACTTACCTTACTTGGCAATGGATGACACGATTGATGCAGTTCTTGATCGCTAGCCGGTAGAGTGGCACACTACCTCAGACTCGGTGGTGGGGTCGAGAAAGTCTGCTGCACAACGCAAAAAGGAGGAGGCTAAGCTCAAGATGGTGTAGCTGGCCAAGAAGAGGGAGAAGGAGGCCACTGCCAAGGCCTAGGAAGAGCATGATACCACCCATCAGAAAGAAAAGCAGATAGGAGAAACAGAGCATGGCTCTAACAAAGGTGCGAGGTCACCTTCGCCCAAAACAGAGGAAGAAATGGACGAGAAAACAGAGAAGCATGGAGTGGACCCGCATGATGAGCCTCATCATTGGGTAATTATATGGGCCTTAATTCACCTCCTAGCTTAGTCAAACCAACTATTCTCATAACTTATTGCATACTTTTGATTATATTTTGTTTAAGAGATGAGTTAGAGTTGGATATTCCTCTTTGTGGTCTAATGTGCATTTAATGCAGGATCAAAAGATAAAAGAAAGGAATTTTTGCAAAGTCCTTGGTCAAAACTCAAATAGGACAAGGGAGAGGAATTATAGGAGGTAAATCCTCCTCATTTACTACCCCTCCATTTGAATATTCCTCCATCGGCTCGGAGTGCAAAAATCCAAATCATGAGGACTAGAAGGCAGTCGAGCAAGTGAAAGACAAAGCACCAGTTTATCTTTTTGGCATCGTTGGTGGGGAGATGTCTGAGTAGAATGTGATTACTGCTTTCTTTTCTTCTATTTCTCGTCTTCAATTCTCTGCCATTAGTTTATTTCTACAAAAGTAATCTAGTAACTTCCTTTCTTTCATTTGTCATTATCTTCTTTCCTTTCCATTCTGCAAGTAGAATTTCAATTCAGCAAGTAGATTTTTCATTCTGTCAGTGATTATCATTCAATCAACAATTTCATTTCTGCAAAGTACTTTCCAACCATTAAAAAAATTACAAAAATATACCCAAGTACATTTACTTTCATGCCTCATAGGAATAGGGACAATTTAGGAATGTTTTTTCCAAATACCACCACTGCATCCAACAACCAACCTTCTCTCTTCTTTGGTGGCTGTGAACTAGAGGAACCTTATGTGAGCAACCTGACATATTTGAAGAACCTACAAGGGAAGAAGAAGAAAAGGAACCCATTTCTACTGAACCAATGGCTGAGAACCAAAATGACAGAGGGAATAGAGAGAGAGTCGAGGGTGTCTTCCCCATCAGGGAAACCAACAGGAATACTAAGATAAAGAATATAAGCCCCTCTGCCCTACCTCATTCCCATGGCCTAACCACAGAAGGCCCCTCCACTTTCCTATTTTATTTTTTTGTTATATTCCAAACCTATTACCATACGGATGATGAACCAAAGTTAAAACTATTTCCATCACCCTCAAGGATGCAACATTGTGCTGGTTCATGGGCTTACCTGGAGATAGCATCACAACCTAGGCTCAAATGCAGTAGGCTTTTAACAACAAATATCGAGACTATTGTAGGTCAAAGGATACTAAAGAAGAAATTTTCAGGATGACCATAGGCCAGGATGAATCCTTAGAAGACTACAAAGAAAGGTTCCAGCTCAATTACAAAAGGGCTAGGTGCACACTTGACCCCGAGTCAGTAAAGTTGGTCCTGCTCAGGGGAGTAAGAGAATACCTTATGGATACCTTACACTTGTTATTAGGAGGAGATATCTACCAATTACCCTATGAGGATATCAACACTATCTTTAGAAACCATTCTAGGGAAGCCAGGAAAAATGGTAGGGGTAGTCAACCTATGGCCAATACATCATCTTCCAACTCATCCATCAAGGGTGAAATTGGAAATATTCTGGAAGATTTAAAAAGTGATATGCTGCAAACCCTTGCCTTGCAAATGGACACCATGAACATCAGAAGGAAGCAAGAGGAAGCAGAGAGAGCATTGGCCATCTTTTGTCATAGATGCACCAGAAGGCATCCTAGGAATGAATGTCCATTGAACTGTATTGAAATTTACTCGGTTTGTCAAGAGAACCACTCCACAAACAAGTGCCCTTCATTACCTAGACTCAAAGCTATATATCAAGGAGCTAAAAGGGTCACTAACCAGCCTTGCTACATTAACCAAAGGAGGCCTCCTGGGCCTAGACCATGCCAGCAGGGCATGCAAGGGTCATCCCATGCATATTACAACCCGAACCAAAACACAACTATACCTTCTTGGGGACCCCCTATTCATCCTTCCTAGTTTACACCCCCTCCTTGGTCCTATGCATCTAAGTATGATTCCCAGCCAACCATCCAGTCATTTCAACCTTACGCTCTGCCACAACCTCAGTGGAATACACCACTCCAGGAGTGGAAGCCCCAATACAACAATGCTCCAACTCTGTTGCCTCCACCACCTGCCCAACCACAGCTCCTACACGCTGCTCCACCCAAGAAACCCTAGATGCCTACCCAGCCAAATCCGAACCCGAACAATAGGTAGGCTCAACAAGTATACAATGGAGAGACATCATATCTGGCTTATGCTATGGAAATCCAAGAGATTAACCTAAGATCTGGGAGAGTCCTCCTGGATAACCAACCCCCTCCACATAGGGAGGTTGAGGAAGATAGAGAGGAAAGCAACCTTAAAGTAAATCCACCCTTTCCTGAGAGATTAGCCCAACCACTCCAGCCTATCCCAAAAGAAACTATATTTCTGATAGAATTGAAAAATCTATGTGCAAAGATCCCCCTTCTCTAGGCAATAAAAGAGGTTCCCATTTACAATAAGTTAATTAAGGAGAAATGCTTCAAGCATCCAAGAAGAAGGAAAATGGATGCTGCTACCATTAATATCATTGGGCAGTTGTCCAACTTAATGCTGGGGCAGGTAATATGCCTGAAATATTTGGACCCTGGAAGCTCTGTAGTAGATGTGCACATCAATGGAACCATTGTCCCACACACACTGATCGATATTGGGGCTACCATTAATGTGATGACAAAGGACACCATGCTCAAGCTCAACCTCCAAGGGTCATTAAGGAAGACCACAACAGTTTTGCAACTTGAAAACCGTTCCACAGTCACCCCTGAGGGAATTATGGAGGATGTGATGGTCTCCATTGACTCTTGGGAATACCCTGCAGATTTTCTAGTTCTCCAACCTAAGGCTAAGCTTACTGGTTACCCTGTCATCCTTGGGAGGCCATGGTTGGCCACAACCTATGCTTACATTAGTTGCAGAGTTCGGAATATTACCATCAAGAAGGGCATATGCCCAACCAGTTAGTCCTACACCCTCCTACTCAACCTTCTCTATAGCATGATTTACCTTTATGGTTGGAGGAGGAGGAAGAAGATGAGGTTTATTCCACCCAAATTTATGCTTTAGAAGCAACCATAGGAGCAGGACAACAAGATGAGGATGACTTGATTGAACACCTGCTCCAAAGCCCAACTCCTAGTTCGTTACCATTAGAAGAAGAATTAAGGGAAACCCAGAAAAACCATCCAATTAACTTATGCTTGGCCAATTCCAACCCAATACATGTCAAAACCATAGAATTCAACCAGAGAAAACCTTGAAAATTAATCCAACTCTTTTTGCTCTCAAAGAGGAAAAGCTATGCAACATGTTAAAAGAAAACCTAGAAGCCTTCGCTTGGAGTTACAAGGAAATTAAGGGAGTACACCCCTCAATGTGTACTCACCACATATACATCAAATAAGGTTGAAATCCAGTCTGGCAACCACAAAGGAGGATGAATTCAGCTCTTAAAGATATAGTCAAAGAAGAAATGCAAAAATTGCTAGATGCAGGATTCATTACCCTATCTCCGACAGTGAGTGGGTCTCCCCTTTAGTGTTAGTTCCCAAGAAAAATGGTAAGTGGAGGATTTTTTTCAATTATAGGGAGTTGAACAAAGCCATAAAGAAGGATCATTTTCTCCTACCCTTCATTTACGAAGTGTTGGATGACCTCGCAGGGAATTTTTTTTCTTTCTTTCCTAGATGGATTTAGTGGGTACAACCAAATCAAAGTCTACCCAGAAGACCAAGATAAGATCACATTCACTTTTCCTTAGGGTACTTTTGCCTATAGGGTCCTTCCTTTTGGCCCATGCAATGCTCCTGCTACTTTCTAAAGAACAGTCTTGAGTATTTTTGCCGAATTAGTACATGATGCGGTGGAAATTTATATGGATGACTTTACACCTTATGGTTGTGATTTTCAAGAAGCCCTAACTAACCTAGGCAAAGTACTGCACAAATGCATTGAAATGAACTTGTCTCTCAATTTTGAAAAATGTGAATTCTTAATGACTGAAGGGACTGTGCTAGGTCATTCAATATCTTAGCAAGGACTGCGAGTGGACCTGAACAAAATAGCCATCATCGAAAGGGTCCCACCTCTAGAAAAGCAGAGAGATGTGAGGAGATTCTTGGGGTTAGCTGGATACTACCAAAGGTTCATAAAGGACTTTAGCAAGTTGGCCTCTCCTTTATTTGGGTTGTTGGTCAAAGATTCTAAGTTTATATGATCAAAAAGTAGTCAAGAGGCCTTAGACATTCTAAAGGGTAAGTTAACCATTGCACCAATTTTTCGAGGCCCAAACTGGGCCCTCCCCTTTCATAATTATGTTGATGCCTCACACAAAACCATAGGAGCAGCCTTAGGTCAGGTAGAGGAAAAACTACCTTATGCCATCTATTTTATCAGTGACAACTTGTCAAAGGCTGAGCTAAATTATACTGTGACCGAAAAGGAATTCTTGGCTATTGTGCAGTCATTAAACAAATTTACACATTAAATTAAAGGATATCAAACATTTGTGTATACTGACCATGCTGCAATCAAGTATTTAATGAAAAAACCAGATTTGAATGCTCGAATTATAAGATGGTTGCTTTCATTACAATAGTTTGATCTAACCATTATTGATAAGCCTGATAAGGAAAATGTTGTTGCAGAATTTTTATATAGGGTGAATCTTCCTGTAGGTGAAGAAGGAATAGTGGATGACCAGTTACCAGATGAGCACTTGTTTGCTATTTCAGTTCTCTCCCCATGGTTTGCTGATATAGCAAACTATTTGGTATCAGCACAGTTCCCACCAAACTTTCCCTCCAAAGAAAAGAGAAATATAATCAGGAGAAGCGCCCCCTTCACCTAGATTGGGGGCAATCTTTTCAAACTTGGCCCAGATCAAATCTTGAGAAGGTGTGTAAGGGAAGAGGAATTTTTTGACATCCTTCTGAATTGTCATGATGGGCCTTGTGGAGGTCACTTTGTAGTAAGGAGGACAACATTCAAAGTGTTACAAGCAAGCTATTATTGGCCCACTCTCCATCAGGATGTGAAAAAGTACACTAGTCAGTGTGATCAGTGCCAGAGGATGGGAAAGCCTACTCCAAGAGATGAAATGCCCCTATAGCCTCAAGTGACTTTTGAGCCATTTGACAAGTGGGGCATGGACTTAATTGGGAATCAACCCTCCTTCAAAGAAAAAACAGTACATTATTATGTGCATTGATATTTGACTAAGTGGGTAGAAACCAAGGAAATCAAGGCAGCGACAAAAGAGAAGGTGGCTGAGTTCCTAAGGGAGAATGTACTCTACAAATTTGGGTACCCTAGAGAGCTAGTTACAGACCAAGGTAGCCAGTTTACCTCCAACATGATTGATGAACTGCTTAGCCATCACAAAATCAAGCATAGGACCTCCACTCCCTATCATCCACAAGCTAATGGGAAAGTGGAAGTGACCAACAGGGCACTGGAAGGCATCTTAACCAAGGTAGTGAGCAACAACAGGAAGGATTGGGCAGAGAGACTAGTTGAGGCCACCTGCGCCTATAATACCACATGGAAGACCACCGCTAGATTTACGCCCTATGAGCTGGTCTATGGGAAAAAGGCCTTGTTTTCCATTGAGTTTGAATAGAACACATTGAGGATGGCATCCCAACTAGATTTGGACCTTATTCATGCACAAAAAGAGAGATTATTCCAATTGAATGGCTTGGATGAATTTAGAATGCAGGCCTTTCTACATACAGAGATAGTTCAACTTCATAGGAAGATCTGGCATGATAAACATATTAAGGAGAATCAATTTCAAGAGGGCAATTGGGCATCGTTATATGATTCTAGGTAATAAAGACTTTAGGGGTAATCTAAGGACAAGATGGCTCAGACCCTATGTTGTGGAAAGATGCCATGATAATGGTTCAGTGCAAATCAGAACTATAGATGAAGAAGTCATTTCATTGCTTGTTAATGGGCATCGATTGAAAATGTATAAGAGACCTTTATCAAAACAAGAGTTCATTGACAATATCAATATAATAGTGATGATGGTGGAGCAAGTTCTAGCTCCTCCCTCATTAAGTCACTGAAAAAGAAAAAAGAACAAGGACTCAGGTGAAAACCTCCATGAGGCGCCTGAGTCCCATCTTTGGGTTGAAAATGTCGTGAGGCAGCCCAATGATGAAAAAAAAAGGAATAGATAAAATAATAAGAAGATCCTTGTGTGAAAACCTCGCTTTAGGTGCCTAGGGCAAACAGTTAGGGTGAAAACCTCTCTGAGGCTGCCTAGTTGTTTTTCAAAAAAAAAAGAGAGAGAGAGAGAAAAGATAAAATTATTATTTGCAGGTGGGCGAGAAAGACAATCAAGGAGCAAAAGGAGGATCCAAAGGGAACCCCACTTCACACATACTCATCTCCCCCACTCCTCACCATGCAGCCCTCCATAATTTCTATCGTTTTTCCACTTCATTGCTTCGATTTAGGTGAAGACTATGTTTTCTACAGGATCCCCTGAAAACCTACAGGATGATCTTGTAGGAATTACAGTGGCCCAGAAACCCTATAGGAAGAAATCCAAGGGCACATGGTAGGTATTTTGGGTCCCTAAAATTCATCCTAGGCATGATCTAACACCTCACCTTGTCCACCATTACCATCCCTCCACTCACCATTCAAAACAAAACAAAAAAATATCAGTTTCAATAGTTTCTTCCAGTCATAGAAAAAAGAGAAAAAATAAAAACAGAGAGGAGTAAGAGCATTACATAAGTGTCCTTTTCTCTACACAAATTCCTACTCCCTCTATCCATTCATTTCACCATCCTCACAACCCCAACTAGCAACATGATTAAAGAATTTTCAGGGAGAAGCAACTACGGTACATCCTGTAGGAAATGTTGTAGCAGCCTATCCCACAGAATACCAATCAACAACTACAAGTCTTCACTAGGATGATCCAGGAGCTCAACAGCAGCAAAAAAATCAGATCTTCAGTCACAGATACCTACAAAAGCCAAGAAACCATTAGCAGACAGTGATATGAGAAAGAAGAATGGCATGTAGCAAATAAACAATGCAACACCTATGATCTTTGACAACTATAGCATGGCATCAAAACCATAGGTAAGTATCCCTCTCATTCACTAATATGCATCACTTAATCAAAATTTGTAAGGGTTATGAGATAGTTGGTTTATAAGTGAAAAGGTGGCCAGTTAACTTGGCCACCTTCGTTTAGTTAGCACATGCAAACTAAGTGTCCTCTCATACATGGTTGCAGTCAACTCAAAGGCAGAGGAGTGGGACAAGAAGTGTTTAAACTACGGATCTACGAGGTGGGAGCTAATTATGAGGAGTGGGAAATTATGACCTGGTAGTGGGGATCAACGGTCCAAAAATGGAAACGTGCCTCTACTGCTAGCACACTACCTCACCTTGAAACACCATAAAGGAAAATAAAACATCGTTCACATGAATTAGTGCATTCCACCTCCTCGAAACTCCCTCACTCAAGTCACTCTCATAACTCTGGCCACCCACTGGAAGCAAGGATCCATCGTTTTGCATAGGAATTCCTATAGGAGCATGCACAGGAATTCCTACAGGATACAGTCTACAAGATCAATCAAAAGGATACACAGAGGCAATCTACAGGATAGGCAGATAAGAGTTCAAGAAGGCATATCATGGGAATTGTCCACTGCAACCATTCTAAAGAGGTAGGCTCTAAAATTTCATCCCCATGTACAATCAAATGGACCAAAAATACTCTAAAATCTAGTGAGTTTAGCAACTGTGAGAGGTGAATTCCATACACAGTCAACTTTGTTTTGCTCCTGCATTTTAAAAAATTGTGTCAACCCTCTCATTTTTTCTTCAAGCTTCACAAGCAAGATGACAGGGGGATTTAATAAGAGAGAGCCCACAAACACTGTAAGGATACAACAACACCCCCAGGTGCTTTAAATCTTTACAAGACACAACTGGATGGGGTTTTTCGAAAAGTTCATAGGGTATGATGGTGAGGTGGCTCAAGAATTTCTTCACTCCCTCACTCCACACAGCAGAATCCATACCACTATTTTAGTTAGAGGCCTCAATATAGATCTTACCCCAGATCTCATCAGTAGGGTCACCAAATTTCCCCTAGGAATTGCATGGAGAAAAGAAGACAAAGGAGATAGTCAGACGGCAAAAAGGAGATTATTTTTAGAAGGTGAAGAACCCACAGAGGATAAAAATGGAGTAAGAAGGGACAGTCTGCCATACCCATGGAGTGAGGTGGGCTACCAACTCATCAAATATATCTCATGTGAGGGTAGATATAATGTTGTTTATGGCTACCATTTTAGGATCCTTGAAGAATTAAGATTTGGGGAAGAAACACCAATTCACCAAAGACTCAGCATACCCTATTTCTTGACGCAATCACTCATAGACTCCAGGAGCAAAGTAAAGGAAGGGAATTCCTAACAATTGGCTCACCATGGGTTGATTAGGATCCTCATTGAGGATATGCCCTCGAAAACCTCAGATTACCTATAACATGGTTAGTCTTTAGAGACTTGTTGGCAGAGGATGTTGGGGATGTTAGTCCTTCTGTCAATGAGGAGGAGGCAAAACAAGAAGAAGAAGATACATAGCTAGATAAGGATGAAATGGATGAAGAAGGAGTAGGAACAGAGGAACATGATAAAGCAGAAGAAGAAGAGGGAGAAGAGAAGGAGGATGATGGTGAAACAGATGAAGAAACTAAGGAAGAAACTAATGATGATGAGGAAGAACCACAAGAGGAAGAAGAAAGGAAAAACGGAGAGGAAGAAGGCATTGAAACAGAGGGGAAAGAACAAAAGGAGAGGTCACCCAGAGGCCATTGAGAGAGAGGCAACAACTTCCCTCACTGATCTTAGTACCCCAGTTAAGAAAAAAGGAAAAAGAAGGAGGCAAACCCTCCTATATTTTAGAACAAGAAAGAGCACAAGAACCAAACAAGGGAAGCCACAAATATCAACAAATATTCCTATTGATATTGAAGATTCCCCTACTCAAAAAGACAAAATTCCTTACCCTAAGTCACTAATCACATATATAAGGAGGCCTAATACGAAATCAACTTCTTCAAAGGGTAAGGCAATCCTACAAGATCCACAACAAAACCTACAGGAAGCAAAAACAGTCCTACAGGATACTCTGTTGAAACTACAGGAAGCACAAAAATTGGAAAGAAAGGTAGGGGAGAAACAAGAAACAAAAGAAGAAGACCTAAAGACAAAGGAAACAAGCCCCCAACCTAACCTGGACTCCTATTACCAGTTTATTGAAGGAGGCAAGGTAATACCTAAAAAATTTGCCATCCCATTGTTTTTCGAACTTGAGAAGGAAAGGGCCAAAACCCACCGATGGATGCAAATCGAAAAGTCAAAGTGGGTGGAAGACATTGGGCATGTGGAAGAGAAGCTCAAAGAAATGGGCAAAGAGCTAAGTGGCTTAAGGGATAGAGAAGGAATAATGAGAGATCAACTTGAGAGGGAAAATGCATGGCTGAGGGGACAGCTGCAAGAAAGGGAGAACCAACTAGCATGTATGGCTAGCCTATCCTTGGAGGCCATCTAGTGTAGGATTCCAGCTAAATCCTATGCTATTTACATCAAAGAACAATGGCTGTAGTTTTAGGTTAAAACACTAGCATAAAGGGGCACCATGCCATTTTAGGAATACAGGTAGTTTATTGATCTTTGTGATCAAAGTACACTAGAGGATAGGGCCAACATGGCTGAGTTTTATTTGCACAGCATGGCCCTCACAAACATGAATGTTTGGGATCCTAATTCCAAGCTAGGATATCTACAATTAATGGCTTTGGCATCATGGATGAACCATGAGGAGTCAAGGGCTGCAAAGATGAAAAGAATATTTTCCAGAGAGAAAAATGAACCTTTTTTCATCGGAGATGAGCAATCAAATCCCATGGCCCTAATCAACACCCATAATCTGGTTGCAAATGACCCTCAGATGGAACGTAGATATCTTGTTGTCCAAGAGCAAGCAATTTCACATTTTAAGGATATGTTTAGGCTACTAGGAGATGATAGCATACATGCTTGCCTAAGAAGATGGAACACACTGCCACACAACTTGAATATCAGAGAATATCACACCACTCAAAGGTTGAGAGAGGCACCCAACATGACACCTATGTATAAGAAATTAATGCAAAGGTTGAAGGTCAATTGGATAGGCCTAAAACTCAGTCCACCACTACCCCTAGGGATGCTAGAAGGGAGGAAAGAAGAAGAAGAAAAGAGGCAGTGGGAAGAGATAGAAAATAAAGTAGGCTTCTATGAACAAGAAAAAGAGACCATAGCAGAGGCATGTGATGTCAGAGAGGCTATAGAGCCATGAAGGACATGGACATTGACTAAGTTGCTTAGAGGATGAGCAACACTTTCAGTAAGGGGGTGATGATGAGCCTCATAATTGGATAATTATATGGGCCTTAGTTCACCTCCTAGCTTAGTCAAACCAACTATTCTCATAAATTATTACATACTTTTTATTATATTTTGTTTATGAGATGAGTTAGAGTTGGATATTTTTCTTTGTGGTCTTATGTGTATTTAATGCAGGATTAAAATATAAAATCAAGGAATTTTGGCAACGTCCTTGGTCAAAACTCGAACGGAACAAGGGAGAGGAATTATAGCAGGTAAATCCTCCTCATTTATTACCCCTCCATTCATATATTCCTCCATCAGCTCAGAGTGAAAACAACCAAATCATGAGGACTAGAAGGTAGTCGAGCAAGTGAAAGACAATGCACTAGTTTATCTCGAGTTTGAGAGCCAAGCCTCCCTAGTTTTAAGTAACTCGTTGGAGACTTCAGATGTATAAATAGAGAGGCCTAGGACCTCAGTAGGATTCAGATTTTTGATTGTAAAAATCTACTCTATTTTCAAGCTACAAGACTTGTGATAGTTTTGGATGTAATCCATTTTTTTGATAATAAGAATGAGTCTTGTTTTGAGCCAACACTGAGTTAACTCAGAGCATTGAAGCTCCTGGGTTGGGGCCCACCCCTAGCAGCCAAGGCTCCTCTTTATTATACATGTATGTTAACATAGATTCATAGTTTAATTGTTCATTTGCTTAAGTAGTTGCATTTCTATTACAACAATGTAGATTAGATTGGTTGTATGTTAGTTTTCTTCCATTTGTGCCTTCTTTCAATTAGTAGGTTAGCAAGGAGAAAAAGGATCACCATAAGGTTTTCAGCAGGTGTCTCGACCTCACTTCATCCCTCCGGGACCATGACTTGAGGGAGAGAGCCTTCAACAACCCAAAAAACACGGATTTCTAGTTATTGCATGAGCTTTGGATTTTGTTGTCTTGATTCAGCATTTGGTTCATTTCATTGTCATCTTTTTCCATTACTCCATTTTTGCAATAAGATCTCACTCATGCTTTCATTCCCTTTAGCACTCTCTTCATGCATAATATAGCCAATTGATTCATGTTTTTCTAGTTTATGAAAATGTATCTTGTTGCATAGTTCTGGGAAACACATATGTTTTAAGCACAGTAGGTACTTCAGGAGGAGACCCAGACTTCATCACTAGCAACCACCTTCCACCTCATCCAGCCTAACCATCTCTTGTTCCACCATCACCCTCACTAATTTTTGTCATTTTTTTATTGAAATTCCCTTAGAAGCCTTGAGGGAATCTAGCCATCTCTGATCTTGGACATTGACTCCTAAGTGTTCCTAGACCTTCTAAAACCCCATCTCACTCATCACACACCTTTTCCAAGCTTCCCAATATCTCCAACACCTCACAATTAGCTCTTGGCCGTATCCTATAGGTTTTCTGTAATTACTACAGGATCATCCTATAGGTTTGTAGTACATCCTGTAGGTTTTCGTAAAACAACTTGTTTTGAGGCTGAATTGATGGGGAACCTCTAGGAAGTCAAAAAAATCCTCCTAGGATCCTTCCACACCATCCAACCACTCCATAAGCCTTTTGTCCATCCTCAATCACCTTCCATCCATTTTTCACATCCACAAGAACAATTAATTTGCATACTTGATTGTGCCTTAAAAAAACCAAAAAATTGAAAACACATTTAGTTTAGTTTTCTTGCTTACACATTAGTATGGTTGATGTTATTTACTTCTGTAGCTTAAATAGAAGCATTAGGTTAGTGTTGATTTAGAAATTTTTCTTAGCATAGATGTTTAAATGGTTAATTAGGATCTAGTGTGATTTAGCATTACATGTTGTTTTCTTCATTACTGTAGTAGAGTAGCTCTCTTAGAATAGATTTTCTCTTATTCCATCAAAGAATCAAACTTCTTATGACTATATAGAAGTATGGCTTAGAACTCCTAGGGTCTCTTGCCGGATGAACAGTGACAACAGGTAGGACCTTCACTTTTACTTGTGTATATAGCACTGTCACCTCCAAGTTTGTACGAACCCAGGGTTGATAAGTAAAGTTGGTAGCCTAGTTGTTGCAACATCCTTGCCGCAATACTAGAGCCCATCACCGCAGACGGTGTCCTACCACATCAAATGTCCAAGAGAACAAGAAAAAGTGGGGTCGTGGAAGAAATCCAAGGCCAGTAAGAGATCACTGGACCTAATCACCCTAACAGAGGGGGATTTGAATGACATTGGAGACACGGTGTGGGATGTCACCATGGAGGTGGTTGGGCATTCGATCACCCCACAACATGTTTTGGGGCTCAAAGCCTAGGTTTTGGTCAAATGTATTGTAAGACTCCATGAATTGCGGGTGCGGAGCACGAAGTATATAGGTTGAGTCATAGGGTTGTTCGCCCTAAGTTTTGTAATGTAATGTAATGTCATGTAGGCCCACCCATGGACTGCGGACCATGGGATTGTATAAATAGAGCGAGGCTCTAAGTTGTAAAGATAGCGAAGGAAGAAATAGATAGATGAATACGAATGGTTGGAGCATAGAGTAAGAGTCTAAGTGTATTGGGTCGTAGTAGTAGGAAGAGGCTCTGCAGCTGAGTGCGCAGAGGCCTAGTAGAGTCTGCAACTGAGTGCACGGACCCCTGCAGCTGAGTGTGCAGGTCGATGTTGAGTCTATAACCTTGAATGAAGAATAATAAAGAGAAGTTGATTTCTGTGCATTTTCTTGTATATTGCGTTCTATACATTTATATTGTTTTGTTTATTGCGCACACTTATATGATTGCTGGATATACTGATAATTATCACTAGACTTACATAGACAAGTTAAGTAATCGGGTAATAATAGGTTAATAGTGAGGAACTTGTGTAATAACATGATGCGAAGGTAGCATCACAGGTTGTGAGGGACTAATAGATGTGTGTAGTGATGTGTGCGCAGGGTCAAACTGTGAACCGACAGAACTCATCAAACATCCTCGGGGTGTAGAAACCTAGTTCTAGCACCCTCCCATACTACTTCGGGAGAGACCTCAATCTGCGCTCCAGGGAATGTTGTCAAAAGGGCTAGTAGTACCAGGATTTGTTTGGCTAAATCACCTCTGAACCTGGGTCAGGCACATACAAGCCAACAAATGGTTTCGTTGCTGGGACTGGGATCTGCATAAGGGATGTCTGATGTCATGCCACTGGAATCCAACAAAGAAAGAAATTGAAGAGTGGTTGAATAGGAAGATTCACGAGTTCGCGGTGCAAGAAAATAAAAATCTATGATTATTTAGGGAACAGTGGTTGGAGTGCTACTTGTATATGGAAATCTACGAACTTTTCTTTGCATCCTTTCCTTCTGAGCTATATGAGTGGATTGCGAAGCTAGAAAACAGTCAGGGAAGGCGTAGGCTTGACAAACCAATTGTGTGGACTCCAGAATTAGTGTGCAGACTAGAAGCGTCATGAGAAAAGGTCACGCGAGCTATGGACCATTGGCTTGACCGAATTATAGGAGGATTTATCACTGAGTTCGCGGTAGACACGACCATCAACTATAGTGAGGTGGAGTGACTTTTCCTCAAGGATCCATGAGGTAGTATATCAAATCATTGAACACTTGGATTAAGATGCTATTGTGTGAAAAGCTGGTTATGCAAATAAATTAATGGTTGGGGCTACGCAAAGTGGGAAGATCTATAGAAGTAGAATTAGTGAAGAATTGGAAACCAGTCCCTTAATTTCCCCATCGCGGGAAAGTGAAGAAGAGCTCATGAAAGCTTCTCCAAGAAGCAAGATCAGTATGATAAGGCAGCGAATTCCACGCTTACCACCTCCACCTACACCACCACCCGTCTCACCCTCCTCACCTCCATCTCCACCCACCCCACCTCTGCCACCACCACAGTTCAGTATGGCGAGTGCGATCAAACTACTGGTATTCAGAGGAGTGGGGAATGAAGATCCAAACCAATTTTGGTTCGTGGTAAGAGCAGTATGGGAAGCACAAGGAGTCATGGATGACAATATCAAGAAGGCTACACTAGTGAGTGCGCTGCAGGATCACGCATTAACATGTTACATCAAGCATTCGAATGACCATCCAAACACAGGAATCACAGAAATCCAGATCACACTAAATAAGGAATTTAGCAGGCCAAAGTCAGAAATACAATCAATCATCGAGCTTAAGGAGATCACGATGCTCTCAGGTGAGACCCCCCAGGATTTGGACCAAAGACTGAAGGGTATTATTCATGAAGCCAACATGATGTTGACGGATGGACAACAACACCTGGTTTGTAGCATCAATAACACCGCACTTAAGGATGGCGATGTCACAAAAAAAACTTTCCACCCAGGTCGAAACTTTGGAGATGGCAATGAGATTGCATGAGACCCATATACAAGACCCTGGTCTGGGAGTCCAACAAATCCACGTGAAACTGCAAAATCTGTGTCTGGATATGCAGAGTTTGAAACAGGACAGGATACCCCGGCCAGAGGCACGCGAGGAGGTATGGTGCATAAAATGCAAAGGCCGGGGGCATGACAAGGACCATTGTCCAGTGTTCACGAATTACTTGGCAGGAGGAGGGTCGATGCTATTAAGCCTTGAGGCACAAGAAAGACCAAGCACGACACCTGCATTATGGTGCGTGATCCATCAGATAGGAGGAAAACACACTATGAATAATTGTCATCTTTTGCAGAAGTATACGCACATGTCCCAACAATTATTTGGTAATTTATGTAGGTTAATATGCCATGATGAATGCACCTGCAGAAGCTACGAACTAATGATGGATCAGACTCCTGCCTACAGGGTGTAGACCAAAATGTGAGCCCTCGACCCAAATGTAGGAATGGCACGCGCTGGATTTTAGGGGCGGGGTCGAGGTCGAGGTGGAATGGGACCAAGAAGGGGTCATGGACAACTAATTTGTTATAATTGGTGAGGGCTAGGGCACTATGCCCGTGATTGTACAAATCAGACAAGGACATCATGTTTGTACTGTACTTAGTTTGATCATGAGGTAGAAGACTGCCCTACATTAATAGCGAGACTACGCGAAAAGGGGGTACTTCAGCCTCCTCCGACTCAGAATTTGTAGATGATGAGGTCTGAACCACACAAAGAAGACTCGAATGTAAACATGATGCTTAGGAGCGGTATGACCACTGGCGATGATAAGGGTAAGTAGTTAGAAGAAAGTGTGTAGGTCTGCAAGGCTCGTACAAAGAAAACTGAATTCAATTTAGAACACACGAAGCAGACATACATGGAAGCTAAGAAGAGCTTCATGGAGGCCTCCACTTCAGGTATTAAGGATCAACTAGAACCAGGGATGGATCTTTCAATGCTCACTACCTTTCTGGAGACATGCATGAAACTGATGCATGACAACAAGGCAGTAAAAGGACTATAGGAACTTATCATCGGGTGTGTGGGGTCAGGAGAATTGCGCGTAGTTCAGAAACTTGGAAAGCATGCATTGCGCATAGGAAGGGAAATGAGGTTGACTGAGAAAATCAGCAAGTATGAAATGGATCAGGTAATCCTAGATCTCGGATCAAACGTGAATGTACTGCCAAAACAAACATGGGAATGCATGGGCAGACCCTGCGCTATAGTGGTCTCCTTTTAAGTTACGAATGGCAAACCAACAAAAGATCTTTCCCATGGGAAGATTGCAAGGGGTAACAGTAGATATTGAAGGTGTGCGCATGCAGGTGGATTTTGAAGTGATAGAGATTGTCAATGACAGTAATCCCTATCCCGCACTACTAGGAATAGACTGGGCCACCGATATGAATGGAGTCATAAATTTGAAGAAGCGCAAAATGATCTTTGAAAAAAAGTCAGTACACGTAGTAGTACTGCTAGATCTAGCCGAAGGAGCACGATACACTGAACTGGTGTGTGACGATGATAGTGATGATGATCTCGATTGTATTTACAAGATAACTGTGTGACAAGAGGATTAGTTGAATCTGACTAGAGATGGAAGGATTTCGTGGGAGCACAAAAGCTCCTACACTTCGGATTCAAATTGGATGAATTCCTAAACAAATTTGAAAGCACAGTACCAGAACAATAGCGGTTCAATGCCCTAAAGTGGACACTGCGCACAATGCCCGCATGATGGTGGAGTACGCATCAAGGAAGTTTTGAGGACTAGCGCGGATGCAAAAGGATGATGCGCCTACACTTTGGAAATCCCTAGCTCAGAACGAGAGCCAATCAGTAGAAGCATAACAACTTGCTCACCACCTTTCCCGATGGGTACAAACATATGTTGTACAACCCACACAAGTGCACATCACTCCCAGAATAGAGAATTGGAACAAGCCGCAGCAGCAGGAAAGGTGACGCACACTACCAATTATCCACAGAGAAGCATTTGATAGGGTGTGCGAAGTACTAAACAGGGTTCACCAAGCGAGACGCATTGATTGGGACCTGCGCGTACCAATGCTTCGATGGGCCTATAGGACCATGTGCAAAACCCTAACTACGGAAACGATTCCAAAGGTGCGGAACAGAGTAGAGACCATAGTTTCTGAAGAGAATGAAAAGAGGAATCCACATGTAATAGCTCCCGCAGATGTGACATTGCGCGAAGGCCAGGATGAAGAAATCACATAGCTACTCGAGGTCGAACACATAAGGATTTAGGAAGCCATTCAGCGAGGGAACCTTAGACTTCACGAGATCAAAAAATATTAGGTATGACTGAGGAAGAAAGGAATTTTGATGGACGCTGAAGTCAAGAGGCTAGAAAATGAGATCAAGCAAGCATGTCTTGTCGATAAACCAACGATGACAAGGCAAGGTGCAGATGATCATACCACTGAATTAGAAGATTGCAGCCAAGAATTTATGACTTTGCTGCCATGGCCATGATCTGATCTCACCAAATGTAGTAGTCAGGGGAGCGCACTACATACGATAGAACACACAGCACCAGCTGTCGCAAGGGAAATTGGGGATTTTCCGCAGACTATACTAGAAGGAGAGTTGAAGCCTCGCACAGGTGGTGCAACCACTTGACTAGCCATAGGAAGCACAGTCTCAGTGCTCCAGGTAGTTGCAAGAGAGCATGGGACTATAAAAGAGTCTGTTTGGGAGCTGTGCGATAAGGGAGGTGCGCGTAGAATCAGCGTGTCACAAGGTTCGTGCCCGTGCACATGGGGCTGTGTTGCCATGCGGGTATGCTGGGAAGTGGCCGTTGCTGTCACTGTTCATGACAGGATGTTTGATTTGAGGCCAAATGGAGTAGGGGGCAGGCATTTAAGACGTGAATTAAGGGAAGATTTGGGACAATCTGCTGCCAAGAAAGCATTGATGGCTGAGAATTTGGGGGAACAGTAAAATTTGAATTCAAAAGGAACTATAAAACTCCCGGGGCTAGCCACGAGACAACACTTCTTCACTTGAGATTTGAGTAGTTGATTAGAGCACAGATTGTTGAGCGTCGAGTGATATTTTAGCCCCTAAGTTCGCGAAAGACCACATACAGTTCAAACAATATGGCGGCTTCTAGGAGGGGTTTGGGCTTTGCAGAAGGAACCGCCAACGAGGCCACGCAAAACCCCATGGTACACGATGTTCCCGAAAGTACTAAGGTTGTGTCGGAAATCCCGAAATCACCTCAGACACCAAGATCGAAAAGAGATAAGTAGGCATTGGGACCAGTCTGCATGCCCCCAAGGAATCCGTGGTTCGGTAAGTTGTCAATGGAAGAAAAGGGCAAGGCTATCACCATTGAGTCAGATGATGAGAAGGAGGATTTATAGGCTCTGATTGCTGAGGTTGAAGAGTAAGAAGAAGTGGAGGTGGACATCCAACCAATGTGCTCTACAACAAAATTGCCCGAGTATGTTGCTTTACGAAAGAGGAAAGCTAAGGTACCAAAGGATCTAGATGCAATGAAGAGTGTGATCCAGACCCTGCTCCTCCCCGATGGAATTGCCTTTTAAGGTCCACTCCTAGGACGTGTACCTATCCTAAAATTCAAAGATTAGGACCTCACAGACAACAAGAAGTTCCAACACTTAGAGATGGAGAGCCTAATGAAACAGACTACGGAGGGGCCGATGATCACATTACAGCTATGAAAATGGCTGCACCGTGTGGAGAAGGCCAGATTTCTTCATCTACTATGGATACCACACTTTCACCATGTGCCCATCACTATTTTCGTCATTGGGTAGCTGCTTTGCCTAGTGCACGATGGGTACTTATGGCTAGAGGAGCCTATTCCCATCACAGTGGATCTCATCCACATAATTTCTTAGCTTCCCTGTAAGGGAAAGGACCCCATAATGATAGCAGGAAAAAGTGGTGATTTGGCTCTCGTGGAAGATATGAAGAAAAACTATAAGCTTGAGAAGGAAAAGAGGGGTTACGCCATCGGCAGTATAAAGGATAAAGGGGTGCCCATAGCCACCCAACTCTTGGCTGGGAAGGTAATGAGAAAATGTCGCAGCGATGAAGTACCAGCACCAGTAGTTGCATTGGCCAAACAATGTGCAGAGGGGATCCAATTCAACTGAGTCGAGTTCCTCTGCGAGGAATTCTTGATCAATTGCAAGGAAGCCGAGGAGCAGGGTAAGACCTTCCACTACACGTGGTTTCTCTTGTCTATTTTGCTAGTACCGGGAGAACTGCGAGAGGATAGTCAATTCCCAAGCATTGAGTGTGACATACCAGAGGCCACGAAGTATGTGTCACTCTAGGTTACCAAGGACATGAAGCAGATTCATGAGACAAAGATCTTTTGGCTGCTCATGGAGGCAAGCGTCTGGATTTGGATTAATAGGAGGCTGCGCCTGCTCCCCACAGTGCACAATAGTCTGCAGAGCTTTTCAGACTTCAAGGTATATATGCACAATATTTACATCAAGGTGCAAAAGGATCCGGTGTAGTAGTGGACCAAGATCCCCTTCATCTCCACTGATGATGCAATTTTTACAGTGTTAGAATCATGGCCTCTTGAGTGGTGCACCCCGGATTTGGCAGAGTTGGATAGGACAGCAACAAGGAAAAGAAAGGATGAGGCCAAGCTATGCGTCATGCAGTAGGCCAAGAAGAGGCGCAATGAAAAAATGACAACAGAGGTAAGGGCAGTCCGTGAGGCAGCATAGGAAGCCGCAGAGCAGGCAAAGGTCACCGAAGTAGTAGCAGCAGCGTAGACAATAGGGGCCACATCAACACAGGAAGAGGAGGGCCAGTAATTGTCTACATTATAGGAGGCAAAGGACACAGACCTTGTAGAAGAAGGCACAGAGCCGGGCACAACTTCCACCCAACTCAAAAGGCCGCGCGTCATAGAGAGAACGAGTTCACGGAAAAAGGTCAAGGCCTCCAAATTGGCCATTGGCCCAATCACATTAACGGAAACTGACCTCTACGACATTGATGAGACGGTTCATGATGCCACCAAGGAAGTGCTCCAAGAAGTCATGCCGGAGTAGCAAATTGTGTTGGGGGCCCTAAGGGCGCAACTATAGGAAATATAGGTGCGGCCCCCACAGGAAGGAACCATAGCCACCTACATTGCAGCAGGCACATCTGCAGTAGAGAAGATGCTACGCACAAGGATGGCCAACACCATAGTGCTACTGGAAAGGGCGCTAGAAGTAGAGAATGAGATTGACAGAGCCGTGGTTGGAAGGATCAAGGGACTTGTCCTAAATTTGGTTTCCCTTCTGCAAGACACACTGTAGCAACTGCAGGATGGAATAACAATAGAGCTTCGTGCTAGGGAGGGCCACATGATTTAGGTGATGAGTGAGCAGAAGGTCAACATTGAATAGATCAGCTTGCAACATGACCCACTGGTGTCACAAAACCAACAATTAGTACAAACAACGGATGAAGCATGCCGACTTGTCCCAAAGTTGTCCATCATCGTGGACCTGCCAATGGAAGTACGGATCCACTGTTCGGCAAGTGGAGTCTAAAACACACGCAAGGAAACAACACGAGTGCAGCTAGAGCTGAATCTATAGATTGTCGAGCTACAGTTGAAGGTGCAACCTTCCACTCCCTAGGAAATTAGAGATCACCATGTTAGCACTATGCAAATAGGGTTGGAAGAAATTGGCCGGGCAGTGCAGGACTGTACCGGTATATTAGACCAAGCCTTTGGCATCCTCACATCCTTGTAGGAGGACCCCAACACACAATGCCTAGAAACAAAGGTACGCGAACTTCAGGAGCAGTACGATAATGTCCGAGGAACTGCATAGACTGTCGTGCTCACTCAATGGCTCGCAAAGATGTAGTAAGCAAGGGAACTGTTATCACTTAAAACCACAGTTCACCTATGTCCAAAGATCCATATAAAATTTTTGGTTCAAGTCAATAGGTTTTTAGGTGTGTCACTTTGAAATTAGTTTTTCCAAAGGTATTGATGTAAGTCTTTGTAAAGAACCATTAGATACCATCTCTCATAGCATGTCTTGTCTTGATTGCATCATTTTGATTTTGCATGATTTTTCAGCATAATATGATTGGCTAGTTTAGCTGCGCAATCATTTTTCCACCTTTCCGCAGCATATCATTGAGCAGCCATTTCGTAGC
>APFE030266434.1:0-19766 GCA_000404065.3 Pinus taeda | reverse complement strand
TTTAAATATTTTTTATAAAAAAAATTTTTAGAATTTTCATAATTTTTATTTTGGCCGACAAAACAAAATTTCGATTCAATTTTGATGACTGAAAGACTAAACAGGAAAATAAGGCTCTGCTCAATAAACAGACGAGTTCTCCACTCTAATCCAGTCCATAGAAACTAACTAGAGCAGGAACGCTCAAGCTAGAGCTAGTAAAAGTCTGCTTAATTTTATTGGAAGGAGACGGACATGCTGAATTATTCTATTGGAAGGAGACAGACATGCTAAATTATCCAATTGGAAGCAGACAGACATTCAGTAGTCACCAGCCGTATAAAAGAGATAATTAATAAAACCCTCGGATATATTTCGCTAATTACTAAACTCGGGGATGACCACCCCATTTCTTGGTATCTTCAAATACTGCTTACCCCGGATGATAGCACTCCCCTCGGGAAGGGGGAGGCTCCCCATTAACAAGTATAGGGGTTGGAGTCACGAGGGAGAACTCCCTTCACCAACAAAGGGCAAGGAAATGAATGCCCGAAGGAGAGATAACTCCCTTTTATTAACCCTTTAACAAACGCCGAGGGAAGAAGGGCCTGAAGGAAAGCTCTCTTTCACCTTAACGCGCGAGGGCCGAGGAATAAGTTCCAGAGGGCAAGAGATAAGGCCAGCAAAGTATATAATAAGACCTGGTGCACCTTACATTACGAAAGAAGTGTCTCTTTTATTCGAGTAATGTCCTACCTCATTTCGGTAACTAGGGGATAGAATAAGTCCAATAACTGCGTCTTGGCAAAGTTACTAAGGAGTACATAACTCTAAATGGATTGGCGAATGAAGACCTTGACTGTATATTGTGTTTGAAGGAAGAGGATAGCATAGGCTATAACGAAAATAGTATCTAGGAAAATCTTTTCAAAGCCCACACTGTATTAAATTTGAGGGGAGAAAATAGAATATAACATCGGATATAATTCATTTTTGCTGGCGAGCGGTGACAGAGAAAGAAATAGATGGCTTTGGGGCCCTCGGAATGACAGGAGTTTGGTTCTCGTTCGCCTGTGCGTGCGTGAATCAAACACAAATCAATTCAAAACAAGAAGGCTCTGCTGAAACAGAGTATTCAAGATAAGCAGCCCGGTGAGACTCTGAAACGATTCTATGCTATGTTCCTTGTGGCTGAAATTAAACATGAATTCTGATATGTGATAAACTTCAATATTGATGAAACTTACTTAAACTGCAACATCAATTATTTTGATGAAACTTTTATTGGTTGAGATTTATATTTAGGAAAAGGTGTTGAGAAGGATTCTACATCATTATGGTGAACTTTCAATTGAAAAGACAGAGCGAGAAGAGAAAGTGGAATTATTTTGATCTTACATAGATGGTATGACAAGCATGGGAACCTACCTCATGGATGAGGTGGATCATCACCAAAGAAGATGCATCCCCATATCGTCCTCCGCTAAAATTATAGTCACCTATCACATTCTTGATGAGGCCTTGCTTTGCCCATTGAGATGGAAGACTCGCCGAACCACCGCCAAGACCCAAAACACCATCAGTGCGTGCAGGGGCCTTTTCTGAAGATCCCCGCTGGTCATATGCTATTATGCACACCTGTCGGAGAAAACATTTTTGAACATGACTCACACTGATCACCTCTATTTATTTTTATGCCCATCACGACCAGTAATGTCTTCTCACCTGAAACGCTTTTCCATTTTCTTTTCCTACATCCCCATAACCAGGAAGGTCCATCAGGCCTTATTAAAATATGTAGTGACATTTTCTGGATAACTAAGAATATCTATTATCATATTCCATAATTTAGTAATTTTCACAGTTTTAAAAGTTGTTTGAAAGAAATGAATTCGATTTAACACACAAGTTAATTAAAAGTAACGTATACCCTAAAACAGAATTTGCTGTCAACCAAGTTTTAGTGGTTAGGCAGCCCTTAACAACATCTCTAACAAGGACGCCCATAGAAGAGCTATGATCGGCATACTCAACATAATAATCACACTGCTGAGAAGCTCCTTTGTGGTTCTGATCGTGGACATTCCCTGCCTTCACAGCAGCAGGCGGAAGATCCATGTCTGGCATCAAGCAATCTTTCTTTGGCTTGTAGAAGGGATGTGGTCCCTGCATAAGACATAACTCTATGATGTTGTCTCAAACTGCAAAATCTAAGAAATAATATGTTTCCACTGATAACCAAAATAGCTGCGAATACAGAGATTCAAATACATCCATTACAGTAAGTGCCTAAGACGTATCCATGAGAAGAGAAAAATGCAGAAAGACAATTAACAGAAATACAACAAATGCCGCCCATGATGCAGACGATAACAAGTAGAAAACAACTTTCATATATATTAATTGGGTCCTGTCAAGCACCATGAATTCTACCTCAAATTCCATCAAAATCTAGAAACCCAGTATGCTAATTGCCAGATTGGAATGCATGCATAAACAAGAATTGATAAGATGCAAGCAATGTATGGGCTACTAACCCAAAATGCACACTCAACTCTGAGATTCGGCGGGCTTATTTAAAAATCAGGGTTTCAAAATTTCAGGGTAATAACTCTGGGCAAGTGTGATGGGCCTGATACCAGCTCAAAATGCAAAATCAACTTTGAGACTCAGAAAGCTCATAAATTGGCTTAGTAAAAAAAATTGGGAACATGAAATCAAAAAATAAGGGAACACAAATTCGCTAAAATATTGGTCATTGTCTGCAAGTGGGATAGAATTTCTTTCAACCCAAAATGCAGAGTCAACTGCTAGACATAGGAGACTAACTTGGCTTATTAAAAAGATTAGGGAATATAAAATCAAGGAATAAAACAGAATTCAGCGAAGTAGTGGCCATTTTTCGTAAGTGGGAGAGGCCTGCTGCATAAACTATGTATTGTATAAATTCTCTGCAATCTACTCAAATTACTTGAATGAAATAAGCAATGCCTAGACGGGCCTAAACTGCATACCTGGGACTCTCCTGTTTACTACTCAAATTACTTGAATGAAATAAGCAATGCCTAGACTGGCCTAAACTGCATACCTGGGACTCTCCTGTTTATTAGGTTCCTTACTTTCGATGGCATCACCATGTTGTGTGTCTATTAGGTTCCTTATTTTTCAATGGCCTCGCCAGTTTGCGTGTCTATTACTTTCAATGGCCTCACCAAGTTGTGTGTCTATTGATTCTTCTGGGCCATCCTCAGTTTTTTCAGATTCTCAGTGAAGCATTTGTTTGATGCAGTTGTTGGAAAGTTCCCAACTTCTTGACTAGAATCCAATCCCATTCCATTAATTACCAGTACTTATTATTATTTATAATTATTAATATCTATTGCATTGGGTTCGGTATGGATTTGTCTGATTTATTTAAAAAGACGTATTAATAATAAATGATAAGGTCGAACCTATTAAATCATAGGGTTAGGTGGTTTATATTTATTTTTTTTTTAATTATTTTAAACTAATATTTTATTAAATTAATAAAATATATATATATATATATATAAAAAAAAACAATAATAAATTTAGAAATCTTCGATAATTCACACAGATCATTTAACAATATTTACACACAATTACAAACAACCAAGAAACTTATTAAAAATCAAATTTGGTAAACAAGAAAATAATATCATGCATAAATTGATTTTGGGAGACATAGTATTATGTATAAAACAAGTAAGGAGATGTTACTACACGGCAGGAATGAATTTGTATCTATCATAAGGAGATATTACTGCAGGGCAGAATCAATTTGTATCTATCTTGCCACGTATAATATTATACAAAAATTTATCCATTATGGGAACATATATAATTACAAATTTTCTAAAAATATTTAGAAATATTTGTAAACAATTAAAACAGAAGGAATTAAGTAATTAGAATATATTTTTCATAATTAGTTTTGTATACTTCATTTAATTTAAAAACTTAATATCTGAATTTATAAAATATGGTGGTTGTTAAATTAATGATGAAAGCAATTTGACTGCCAAATTTATAAAATATATATTTTATTTCTCTAATTTTGAACCTGTAATTTTTTAGAAAAAAACGCATGTTCTTAACCATTAGACCCACTTAAACTGTAACAAATATATGGATTAAATTATCTTAATAAAATTACTTACGGTAGTCAACAAAACTAATTTAACATGGAAGAGGCCGGAGTTTAACTAAAAATTGTTGTCGATTTAAATGAAAAAAATAATTTATATGCCGGAGGTTTAATGAAAAAATAAATCTAATATACACAATATTTAAATTGTTTTAATAAGAACTCAATCAAAACAATCTGTGTGTACCTATAAATTTAATATAAGCATGAGTAAAATGGGTTAATAAAAACCAAGATTAAAACACATTTGTGCTTGAGTTGTAACTCGGGGTAGGGTTTGACCAGGTAGTAACATTAGCCAGAATAGAACAGAGCTCACGTCTATGACTGTAGGAGAAATTTAAGAGGTCCAAACCTTCTAATGATTTATCAGTGAAAGAGAGAGGAGGGATTGGATAGCAATGAGGTTAATCTAATGTAATTCTAAGAGCAGCTGGCACTGTGCAGAGCATGACTACTCATTTCTGTTGGTCACAGATTCGACTCCAAACCCATTGGTTCGGTTCTGTGAATGGTTTGTTGGTCACGTGTAGGGCCACTCTAAACCCATCGAGAGAGTGGTCACGTCCATCTTCAAGAATCGCACGAACTAGGCACAAGAAGAAGAAAGAAGTGAGAATGATGCTAAGATTCAGATCATCACCCAATTGGAAATTCAAGAAGATTTGATAAGAAGACAGAAATGTCAAAAGACAGATTCCAGAGAATGAGATTGATCACCCAATTGGAAATTCAAGCAGATTTGATAAAAAGACGGAGATCCCAGAGACCAAGAAGACAGAAATTGATATGCAAATCCAAGTTAATGAAAAAGGGCATGGCAATGTGCCTGGTAATGCTGGCAGGAGAAGTAAGCACTGCTTAGAACCCGGCAGCCGAGGTGAGGGGGCGAGGATACTAGATCTGATGACCTCAAGCTTTCCAAAAATGATTCCCAGCTAGACCTCAAGTTTCTCAAACCAATATGCATCAAGAAAAAGCCTGAATTTAAGGAAATTAATGAAGATGGTAGTCTTTATGGTGACGAGGCTGAAAAGACCATACTACAAGTGCACCAATCTGCAATAAGCTTTTCATTCCTATTAGCCAAAACAAGACAAGTAGAGCAGAACATGCATTTCAACTTACAGAGGAAGCAAATTAATGAATTGGAGAGACTAACTGCTAAACACAGGGTAAACAGGCTTCATAAATTAATTAAGAAATTACTAAATTAGGGTTAATCTAATGGAAGAAAAAGAGTCATTCACAAGGAAGGCGACATAGTTCGGTTAAACGTAAAACTTGATTTAATGATGCAATATGATTAATAGAAAATCAAATATGTTAAACACCCAGAATTTGGGTTAACGAGAAGCTATATTTAGTAAACCTAGTTAAATCACTGAGAGGAAAAGAGCTAGAGCCATCTCTGCATACCCGAAGTTATACACTGGAATAGGGTTTGAACAAAGATGGAACCATTAAGACATAACTGAAATTGTACATTAAAGCAGGGTTTGAACAATAACAACAACAAATAAAACAGAGTTAAAATGGCCATTGCTATCTTCATCACAAGAAAAGAAATTTCAGTACAAAAGGAAAGAAGGTCCATAATAAAGAATTTGCTTCTCATAACAGAGAGGAGAAGAAATAATAGCAACAAATAAAACATAATTCAAATGTGGTGGTTGCTATCTTCATCACAAGGAAATTTCAATATAAATGGAAAGAAAGTAGATAATAAAGAAATTGCTTCTCATACCAGAGATCAGATGAAATATACCTGAATGTCAGAAACCTTCAGTAACTCCAAGGGATGAACCAAATCCAATTGCCCTGCCCTTGAAGTTGTTTTCTCCGAGAAATGTTACAAAACGAATTCCCTCTTCCTCCTCTCTCGCATAAACCCACATAACGCAAACACACTGACAAATTCAAACACCATAAAACACAGAGACTCAAACACAGACAAACTCAAACACCATACCGCACAGAGACTCAAACACAGACATAGTAAGCCAAACACCATACCGCACAGAGACAGCCAACCTTGCAGACATAATAAGGCCATGGATACCACACAGAGACATCCTGGCCGTGGATAAAGGAGGGAGGAGGAGAAAATATGTTTGAAATTCTGTGAAATTGAATGAATGTATATAGACCCTCTTTCAACGGATACTTATGCGAGACCAAAGGCTTATCTTATGGGATGGAAGATGAGTCCGCTCACCAAGTCCAAAAAGCACCCCCACGTTTCGATTTTTGCTTTTTTTCCATACTTTCTATTTTTTTTCTCGATACGTTCTATTTAGATTTATGTTTTTTTCCTTTTTCTGCCTTTTTCAGTTTAGATTTTGTGCTGTTTGTCTTTCTTCTTTTATCCTCGATTTCACTTTAATATTTTATTTTAATTTGTCCACGGTAAGCCAAGAGTCTTGCATAGAGTTCATCAAAGTGGAAATCATATTTTTTTTTTTTTTTTTTATAACTAAAATTGATTAAGCATAAATTTTTCCCTTTTGTTTACTAACAACATGCATCGCTAATTAGCTAACTTTCATAAATGTGTAAAATAGCTTTTAATAATCATAAGAAGTTAACAGGATGAAATGGACTCACTTACCAGTTTTAAATATAAATTTACCTAACAATTTTTAAGCATGGTGGGATTAGTTGCATTTTATATTAACCATGTTATTTTTTTTGTTTTTTTATATGATGTTTTTTTATTTTAATAGGATGATGTTACTTTTTTATTTAATGTTTTTCTTCTAAATGTTGATATTGTGAGGTGATTTTTCACAGTCCAAAGAGATTAGGATTTTGTCATGAAAATAATGGAAATTTTATCATTATTTTGAAGAAATTCGGCATAAATTTTTGGAAATCTTTTTTATAAAATCCTGCATAAATTTTTGGAAATCTTTGTTATAGCTATCAAGCTTCAGGATTTTGGGTGCCTAGGGGTTTTTGATGGTGTTAAATCCATTTCCACCATAAAAAAATGATTCAAACACTTTAAGGATTGGATTTTTGGAAATTTTTTTACTAAATTCCAGTGAGAATTTCTTCATTCGAACATGATTGTGGCCTTGGTAGACAACGCCTATGATTTCATGGTTTACCGGAACAATCTTCTGTCTTTTATTTGATGCATTCCTCTTCTAGAAGGTGACATTGTTATGTGAATGGTTTACCAAAAAAATCTTCTATGTCTTTTAGATATGTAATTATGTGTTTCATAATGGTGCATTTTAGATATGTATTCTATGTTCAATAATGGTGGGGTGAGGTTTTTTGGAAATTTGACACTTAAAAAAGTAATATTATTATTACAAAGTCTAAAGTTGTAATATTGCATTCCATGATATGTGTTGGTTGAATATAAACATGAAAGATTGTGAAGAGACCATGACCTAGCACTAATAAAACCTATTCTTGCTCCCCTGTGCTTCACAAATACATTAAAAAAAACTTAAATTGTCATACATACATCATCACCATATCTATGTCATTGAAAAATATCATATAAGGACATTCCTATAATTCTATTATCCAAAAAGTAAGAGAAAAATTCTAAAGCATTATAAAAATGGGTAAGGATGATTTTTGTAGAGATACTTTCTTTGATATTCTTTAGCTTCATAAATCCAGTGTTGGATGTGACGCCTTATTTGGATAGAAGAATTTCCACTGAGTTCAAAAATTAGTAACTACAAAAGAAAGGCTACATCTCTAATTTTTAACTTGGCCATTTGTGCTTTCAATTTCAAGTTTTCGTATACCAATGTATCTATTTTCTATCAAATATGAATATCAAACAATAAGTATGCACGTTTATAATGTGAATGTTAATTGCGACATAACACTTTTATATTTAATATAAATGGTTGCTTCTTTTATGTTAGATACCAATTTCCTTGTAGTTATATTTCTTTATTGGCGGGCATCCTATTGTGATTAGATTTATATTTAGATTAAGTACTTTATGTAATTGAATATGCTTAATTTTAGGTTGCTTATGAGCCTATATTGACATTGTTCAAGAAAATGTTGTAGTACAAGTTCTCTAAAAAAAACATTCCTTTATCTACAAAATCATTTCCTTACAATGATGTTAGAGAATCAAGATTTTATTCAAGTGCCAAAATTGATTTAGATTCTTCATTTTATTTTCATTTGATAAATTACTCTTATATTTTGCATTCTTGTTCCTTGTTGGGAATACCTTATGCAAATCTCACTACATCATGATTTTTATATTAATATTTGGTTTAACCCAACTATGTCAGTATAACTTTTCTTGCGTATGACTTATTGTCCATCTCCCATTAAATAATCCTAATTTATTCTACACATTTATTAATTAATTTAATTATCATGGTTTCCTTGTGTTTATCCATTAATCCCTTTGGTTCATTAGCTTGTTCTCATAAAGACTAACATCTCCATTAATTTTCTTAGAATTAGGCTTCTTATAATACATTTCCAAATTCATGAACCATTTTTAGGAAGCTTGAGATCACCTAATCTAGTATCCTCATCACTCACTTGGAATTGTGTATTTTGAGAAGTGATTACTCCACTTGCAAGCATTAAAAGGAAAATTGGTATGCCTTCCTTTTATTTAAGTTGGATTGCATACCACCTTTGGACCCTCTTTTTGGTTTCTTGAATTGCATTACCTTCCTCCACTTATCAAACCTGCTAGAATTTCTAATTGGGTGATCAATCTCAATCTCAACATCACTGACATTTCTTTTTTGTTCTTCGTCTTGGGTTTCATGTCTTGCGATTTTTGAATGAAAATATCTTATAATGAAGTGGTCCACTACTTGCAAGTTTCACTCTTGCCAAGTGTGTGTGTGTAATGCCCAATTCTTTTGTCATTAGAAAATTATTAATAGTAAGTTCTAGGAAAAGTAAGTGTATTTCATGTACAATTTAGAGTTTTTTTTTAATATAAGGGGAAAATATCTATATTCAATTAATCACCTTAAACTTTGAAAAATAAAAAAGAATGTTATTAAAGTAAATTTAATTAAATGAAAACATATTTGCAAAATGTTATTTTTTTGAGTATATATACACTTGTTAGTCTATTATCTATTGAATATTTTCTTTTAAAATTGGTAGGTGGAAAAAAAAGGTTTACTAGAAGTGTCTATAACATTGAATCTCTTGTACTGAAAAGATCAATTCCACTATATATTTTGGCTCAATTTAAACTAGAAGGCACCAATTTTTTGCAACATGATTGACTCTATACTTGCACTTATAAAAGTGGAAAATGTCTTTCACTACCTTACACATTCAAATTGTCTAAACAAAAAATGTGTTTGATTTTAGTATTGTGAGAGGTCTTGAATACTACATTAAAGTGATATCTGGAGTTATTTTCATGGTCCTAACATAGGTATATTTACACGTACTTTCATTTAATTGAATTTAGCAACCCTAGTTAAACTATGGAGAGGAAGAAAGCCAAAGCCATCCTTGCATACATAAACTTATAGTTTGGAGCAGGGTTTGAACTATAGCTAGAATAGAGCTCAAGTGGAAATTCCCATCATCCAGAATAGAACAATGCTAAATGCTTTTCATAATAGAAGGTAAAGAGTTTTCTTCTCATAATAGAAGATAATGGGAAATAATAACAAAATGTAATTGAAGATAGAAACCCTTGAGCAACTCTAGGAAATTATCCAAATTGAGTTGTTCTAAGTGTATTTATTTTTCTTAATATTTTAATTAGCTAGATTATTTCCCTTATTATGTTGATCTGGGAGGATCCAGGTGGATCTCTAAAAAGTACCAGTGGCATGGTAAAAAAGCTCAAAACTCAAAGTGGCAGAATCTACATAAGCTTAGCATCAGATCAAAGTGCTCGTCATCTTGATTCTAATGATGCAAGCGACACTCGAATCCAAGCTCATATGAAGAAGTGTAAAAGTTCAAGTTGGACTTGGACAGGTGGCAGGAAAAGGTGACATGGTAGAATTCTTCAGCGAATGGGGAAGTGCCAAGTGGTAGGCTGCCATTGGTCCCACATTTTGCAATCACAGATTGGAAGAGGATGACGATAAAGAATTGGCCCCGAAAAGATCAGGGTTGCGATGCAATCACACATTGCAAAGGGGAAGAGTTACAGATCGGCCCCCGATAGTTAGGGATGTGATTGTAATATCGCAATCGCATATTGCACACACCGCATTCACAAACCATAAGACCTGCCGGTTCCCGCTGATTGCGATTTGCGATGGTTTTCGGATACGATATATTACACACTGTGTTTAATAGCTCGTCGGGTCTACCTTTATTATAGGCTGCTTGTTGCAAAGGTCAAGACTATCCATCGATTGAAAACACCGATTGCGATTTAGGATAAGGCTATCTGCACCCATGGATTATTACCGCTGATGTTAAAACTGTTGGGTTAATGGATTAACGTACGGTTAAGAGGTTTATGCTATGTTTAAATAGGTTGTTACCATGTACTATTCCAATCCCAAGTTCGTCTGGTGGAAACGAACCATTGCTAAACTTGTCCTTTGTTGGAACTACCCAAGATTTAGGAATTGGTCGATCAAGGTCATATAATGGATGGTCTGCACAGGGAAAAAGGGGGAGACTGGCATGATAGTTCAGAACACATTGTGTGCAATAGTAACCTGACCTAGCAGCAAGTCAGGAACTCACCTTGAGCAGCAGGGAAGTTCCGAGAGGGTGCAAAAGCTTCATTTCTCCAAATTCGATGTTCAGATAGGTGATTCTGAACGATTTTTTCGCCACGAATTCAAGGGTATTATCTGTTTCTAACACTGGGCTCTCCATTCTTCGTCCATATTCTAGCTTGGAGGTATAAGGATTGTAAATGAATGTTGTTTGTACTTTTATCTCTTTTTATGCCACTTAATGAATGAAGGCCTCCCCACTGTTGAGGTGCTATGGAGCAGGGTCCAGAGATGTAGTCCAAATTAGATGAACTCCATAATCAAATCTCTGTGTCTTGATCTCATGCATGATTATGTCTTTTTATCTTCGTTTTATATGCTTATGGTCCATGGTTTTTAATTCCTCTGTTATTTGTAATTTAATAACGCATCCATAGAAAAAAAATCCTGGATCTAGTGGTATCAGAGCAGGGCTTAGTTGATGTGAATTGCATAAGTACACTAACCAGAAATAAGCCTCAAAGGACATGCATCACGAAGATGAGACATGGTTGACATTGAAGCTCGTTGGGAAGAGAAGCGGTCGTGTTGTTGTTAAGAATTGCGAGCATGAATGACCGAGTGTGAATCCATGGAGAATGATAAAGAAATGCACGAGACCTTCTTGTGAATGTCCAAAATGGTGGACATCATGTATGGTGTGTATGAGAAGAGAAGAGAGGAGGAGACTAAGAGATCAGAGAGCGATGCGCCATCCACATCTTTTGGTGCTTATGCATCTTATTCACCACCTTCCTCGAATGAGGATATTAACCAAAGAATTAAAGAAGATAATGCTAAATTAAGAAGGCTACTGCAAGAAGAGAGAGAGGAGAAGTAGCGATTGCAGCTTCAGTTGTGAGCCATAAATGAGGCCCTGGAAGAATTGAAGTGCAACGAAAAGGGTCTTCAAGTAGAGCTTGCTGAATTAAGGAGGCTTCTACATGAAGAGAAAGAGGAGAAACAAAGGTCGCTACACCAACTTCAAGATAAGGATGAGGCCTTGGAAAAGATGCAGCGTGACCCCCGTGAGGTAAAAAGCAATTCTTCAACTCCGTGTATTGTTCCTGATGATGATTTTGCCATTTTTGAAAACCATACTACAGGAATCAGGTCCAAACTGTTAAAGAGAATGGGTTATCAGGGAAAGGGCCTTGGCATTAATGGACAGGGCATCATAAACCCCATCCAAGTAGAGGAAATACCCTAACATACAGGACTTGGATATGTCAGGAAGGAAGTTTGGGAATGCGCCAAAACAACCAACGAACCATCAATGAAAGATGATGAGAAGCCCTCATCAATTCTTTCCAAATCGACAGTGGAGGTAAAAGATGTTGATTTCTGTTCAATTTCGTCTTCACATGATATCATTTCTATTGGAACTGTGGAAGTACCCATTACAAGGACAAACATGAGTCTCTTTTCCGAGATGAGGTACAAGGAAGAAGAAGGACTTGGTGTTAATAATCAAGGCATAACTCAACCATTAGAGGTTGAGAAAAGACCTTGATTCACAAGGTTGGGGTGCATTGAAGGATAGTGCACAAAGATGTTAGAAGCTTCCACGACATTATTGAAATCGTCGAGGAAAGAGGATCATGGGAACACATCACCATAAACCTATGGCAGTATGCATTGTAGAGAAAGAGATGAGGCAAGCTCTCGTTTCCATGATCATACTAGAGACCAACAAGAAAGGTATAAAAAGTCTCGACATTCTAATGTTCATTTTGATTACAACCGTATTGTTAATAATGAACAGAAATCATGGCATAGAAGGAATTGTAGTTTCTACAGATTTTATAACCATGTGTTTGATAAGTGCTGGAGGAGAATAGCAACATGAAAAAGGATGAGGCGTGAAAGACCCCCTCAACAACAGGTGAAGAAGAAGGTAAAGCAGATTTGGAGGAAGAAGGCTTATTGTAGTCATTGCGACAGAGGTGGTCATCAAAGGCCATGTGTTAGAGGCTCCATCCAGAGTAGCGTTGTAAGGACAAAGAATCCGTGGATGAACTAGGTGAAACAATTGTTTGAATAGCGAATGTGCCACAAGGAGCTGACCCAGACACTTTGATAAGTGAGAGATGGTTCTTCTAGGTGTGGTAGAATGTCATTGCCTCATTGGTGTTGCATTTTAAACTATGAAAGTGATGATGTGTTTCCATCACTTGTTAAAGCAAAAAATAGTGTTTGGCCTTATTTTTGTAAATCATGTGTTGTAGTGATGATTTTTTTTCCATCACTTGTTGAATTAACAATGATGTTTGGCCTTCTATTGATAGCTGGAGTATTGTTTCCATTTTTATGTAAACTTGACCACAGAGTATGTGTTATAAACTCGTGGTAAGTATGGGATGCTTGGCTCATTTTTTTTGGTCATGTAGCGAAACATGTAATTTGCAAGATATTGTACTACAGGTTTGCAGGGGATGCAGGTGTCGGCTCATCGCTCATGGCTCCAAAGGACAAAGGTGAAGGAGAAGGAAAAATGACCTGCCAGGACACTTGTGGTGCACACAATGTACAGAGCAATTGCAGATTATTTAATTCTTTTGGAGGACAAAAAGCTTCTTAGTGGGGAGGATTGATCCAGGGGGATCTAGGAGGATTTATCTAGGTCGATCTCTAAAAAGTACGAGCGGCATGGTAAAAAGGCTCAAAACTCAAAGTGGCATAATTTGGATAAAATTAACATCAGATCAAAGTGCTCGTCATCATAATTCTAATGATGCAAATGACACTTGAATCCGAGCTCATATGAAGAAGTTAGAGCAAGTCAAAGTTTAGGTTTGACTTGGATACGTGGCAGTAGAAGGTTACGTGGCAGAATTATTTGGCAAATGGGGAAGCACCAAGTGGCAGGATGCCATTGGTCTCACATTTTGAAATCGCAAATTAGAAGAGGTTGATAGTAAAGAAATGGCCCCGGCAGGATCAGGGTTGCGATATGATCACACATCGCAAAGGGGAAGAGTTACATAATTGACCCTCGACAGTCAAGGATGTGATTGCGATATCGCAATCACATATCGCACACGCCGCATTCACAAACCATAAGGCCCTCTGATTCCCTTCGATTGTGATTTGTGATGGTTTTTAAATCCAATATATTATACACTAGGTTTAATAGCCTGTTAGGTCCGCCTTTATTGCATATTTCTTGTTGCAAAGGTCAGAACTATCCGCTGATTGAAAACGCCAATTATGATTTGCAATAAGGCTATCTGCACCTATGGATTATTACCACCAATGTTAAGACTGTCAGGTTAAGAGATTAATGTGTGGTTAAGAGGTTTATTCTATGTTTAAATAGGTTGTTACCGCATACTATTCTAGGCCTGAGATCCTCTGATGGAAACAAATCATTGCTAAACTTGTCCTCTATTGGAACTTCCTGGGATTGAGGAATCGACCGATCAAGGTTATATAATGGATGATCTGCACAGGAAAAAAGGGGGAGACTAGAATGATAGTTCAAAACACATTGTGTACAGCAGTAACCTAACCTAGAAGTAGGCTGGGACCTCACATTTAGCAACAGGGAGGTTCTGAGAGGCAGCGAAAGCTTCATTTCTCCAAATTGGGTGTTCGGATAGGCGATATTGCATGATTTTTTCACCAAGATTTCAGGGGTACTTTTTGTTTCTGAAGCTGGACTCTCCATTCTTCGTCCATCTTCCAACTTGGAGGTATAAGGATTTTAAATGAATGTTGCTTGTACTTTTATCTCTTTTTCTGCCACTTAATGAATGAAGGCTTCCCCACTATTGAACAGGGCCTAGAGATATAGGCCAAATTGGATGAACTCCATAATCAAATATATGTGTCTTGATCTCATGCATGATTATGTCTTTTTTATCTTCGTTTTATATTCTTATGTTACATGGTTTTTAAGTGCTCTATTATATGTAATTTAATAACACATCCATAGCGAAAAAGTCATGGATCATTTGTACTAGTTTATTCCATATATTTATTTATGCTACTACAATTTCATTTATTTTTCTCTCTAAACTCCATAAATTATGCAAATGATTTCTTCAATAAATTATCATGCAATGTCAAGTTAATTCTCTTTGATACTTTTCAATTTTACTTTTTTTTCACTATAACATTTAACAGTGATACTAGTGGTGTTATGTTTCTCATACCTCACAAAAATTACCTTATTGTATTTCCAAGGGTACCATGATTTTTATGCCCTTCAAGTATCTAACTTTTCTTGGCGGGGAATTGGTGCAACAATGGATATCCCATTAAATAATATTTGTTGTCATTTTTTATGAGCCTAGTAGTTACTAAGGAATAATAATATCACTTTATTGTGCACCCCTCAACTAATCCTCATGAGCAACAAAGTTTGTGGCCTACCCTTATATGAACAAATGTAACTTTCAAGTAAAAGTGTAGGATTCTAATCATAGATGCAGAATCTAGGCATGAAAAAATGCTAGACTAACTACTTGCAAAGCAATAGAAGAGAGCAAAAATTGGCTATAAAATCCACTAAAAAACCAAAGAGAAATTTTGAATTACTCAAGAAACACGAGTTGAATAATTGATGATATATTAATGTTGTAGATGACCTCATTATTAACTTCTCTAGGAGGCAAAATAATTCGAACTAAGTTGGGATTCCAAGAGCATGCACTCAAGTAACTACAAAAGTACTTTCCCTAGTTGGCAAGTAATATAAAATTAGACTGAGAGCCCCAAAATTAGAAAAATATCCAAAATGGAATGAAATAGAGGTCAGTGGAGTTAGAAATCACTTAGAGCTAATTAATAACTCACTAATTCAAAAAAATATTAGTTAAAATCCAAAAATAGGACTAGAAGTCAACTAACAAGGAAATGAGAAAGAAAAAGGGTGGCTAATAGCTAAAAATTAGGCAGGAATTATACATTCTGTAACATCCCCTCCTATGAGGTCTACCCAAATAGCTAACCAGTCGGGCAAACATGTGATGAGAGAGGTTACTATAAGGGATTCAATCTCCTTGGTGACCTTAAGGAAATGGAATCAACGAAACTCATCAAACAAACCCATCCACATCAACAATTACAAGCCCAAGAGACATGTCAGCCACTCAGACATCCTATCCCTGGATCCCACTGATGTTTTAAGCCTCTTAACCCAAAGTCACTCTCATGTTATAGGCAATATAGTGACCAACAACTCAAATTCACTCTCATAGGCCTCTGTGCTAGTGACTGTGGACTTTTCTCAGCACACCTGTGCTAGGGACCTTGAGATTTGAGCCACTTTTCTAGCCTAGAATCCTAGTCTCTTCCCATAACTTGATGCAACCTTCAGAATCCATAAAAGACATGATAACATGCTTATAAATCAAAAATCAACCTTAGAACTAGGCCTGAGCATCCCCAACCAAGACTAACATTCTATCAAACACTTGGCATCAATGCAACTTACAGGTCTAGGATACAAGACATAACATAAATGACTGAAAGAACTTATGAAACATAACTAGAAGGATCACCTCCTTCTCCATTAGACTATTATATCATCAATTAGGTCTTGCATCCATCCATTTAACTATTACAAGTAAATACATGAAATAACCTTGACATGAACGAGCCACATAACCATGCTTATAACCAGCATTAAACCATATAAATATCAGAGATATGATAGCCATTAAATCCACATATAAACAACTACAAAAGTAAGAGAACTTATATTTTATTAATTATAGGCAAATCCAAAAAGGTTTGAGACTTTCACGTACCACCTGACCATAGATATGGCTAAACCAAATCTCTCTTTCAGCTAGTCACCCTTGTGCCATATTCCAAGCATGAATGTGGGATCTCATAGAACAACCAATCCAAGTACAACCAAGGGAATCTAGAGGTTAAACGACCTCCACCCTCACCAAACCATGATCACACCAAAACTGGTGCTCCGATCACAACCGAACCGAACTTGGAATGCCATCTAGAAGCCATCACTATCCTTGAGATATTTTTTGTTTCCTTTTCTCTCAAGCTTTACCACAATCCAATCTCGGATCACTAGGCCCTAAACTGAGACTAGTATCTCAGGATTTACCACAATCCATACCCGGATCACTAAACCCTAAACCAAGACTTCTCCCTTAGGCTTTACTGTGTATATTTCCAAAACCGATCAAGGGACTCTTAGGCCTTTTGGAATGAAACTTGAGACCATCTTCGCCCCAGATTCTGAAATCCATTTGGCAAACCAAAGCTCAAAAATGAAATAAACATCCAAACACCATGGCATCTGGAAAAAGGAAAAACTAGGTTGAAAACCACTGTCATAGCCCAACAAAGCCATTCCACCAACAACAAGAGAGCCATACACCAACATGCAAATCCATGCATATCTAAACCAATGAGGAAATCACCCATGCAAAAGGTTACCTGTAAGTATTCTGGCTGAAGATGCCTGGTACTACTCTTCTTCCTTGATCATTTCTTTCCCTCCTTTCCATTTGCTTGTCTTTCCTTCCTTGTTCCAAAGCTAGAGTGCTCCAAGGAAACTCTAAGTGGCCAAGAGTAAGAGAGAGAGAGAGAACAATGAGAGAGCTCCAAACTTGAATTGACAAAAGGTTCCCAATTCCTTTTTATTAATAAGGCGTCTATTTTCTTCATTTTCCATTATTTTCCTTCAATTTCCTCCTCACATGCAACTTGTGACCTTTCACCTTACTTTTGTCCTATTTTCCTTTATTTTCATCATTAAATGTGTGAAAAATGTCTTTTTTCCTTTTAATGCCTTAGCCTTAGCCTTTTCCAATTTTCCTTTGCCAAAACACACATCTAGTGATGCCCACTAGGATACCTTTTCCTAACATTCAACTTGGAATAAGTGTCCCTTAACTGTGGTCTTATTTTTCCTTTATTAACTTTTATTACATGAAATTTTCACCAGGGATGTTATAGAACCCTCCCTCTTGTTAAACATTGTGCTCAGTGTTAAACCACACCATGAACCCAACAAAACTTCTGAAAAGAAAACATACTTCCCATGGAGCTTTATAACTTAGCTCATTGCAGTATTTACAATGAAAGACCCGCTCAAAAGAAAAAAATCTTGACAACATGACAATATAACATCCATAACAACATGACACCCATATCGCTTATTGGACCTTTATAACATAGCTCATGGCAGTATTTACATCCATATACATATACATACGTATACCATAATGTCAACAAAACATATGCCAAACATATGCCAACATCAAACCAAAACCGCTTTGCCTCAACCAACAAACAATGAAGGATACAGGGCCCACATCTGATTCGCCATCTTCCATGTAGCTTCTTCAAACTAAAAGTGCTTCCACTACAATTTAACTTTCTCTAAGGCTCTGTTCCTGACCATGAGATGTTTTCGTTGCAATATGCACTGAGGCTCCATCTGGAACTCTCCTTCTTGCTGCACCTCCAATACAGACCAATCAATAACATGATCAACATCCTTTATATACTTCTTAAGAAATGAAATATGGAAAACATCATGGACTTTCAATGTTGGAGGCAGTGCAAGTTGATATGCCATTGGTCCAATCCTCTTAAGGATCTCGAAAGGCCCGCAATATCATGGTGCCAACTTGGCACATGAACTAATCCTCAAAGGTCTTTTCTTACGCTTGATGCATAAATACACATGCTACCCAACCTGAAACTCCTTGAACACCCTATGTTGATCTGGATAACTCTTTTGTCTATCATGTGATGCCTTTAGATTCTTCTTTATAACCTGCATTTCCTACTCCATGTCTACCAACATATTCGGTCCAATAAGTACCCTATTTACTGGATCACTCCAGTTGATGGGAGTGTTAAAACTCAATCCATACAATGCCTCGAAAGGACTCATTGCCAATGACTCTTGATAACCATTTTTGTATGTGAACTCAGCCAATGGGAGACACTCCAATTTCTTCTTCTAGTGCATCATGTACATCCTCAACTTTTCCTCTAAGATCCCATTGAACCTCTCTGTCTGTCCATCTGTGTACACATGATAAGTTGTGTTGAAGGCCAACTCTGTTCCCAAGCTTGCGAATAGCTCCTTCCAAAACATGGAAGTGAACTTTGTAACCCTATCCAACACAATATTCTTTGGAACATGTTGTAGTGGCTACAACCGCCATCTAAAATTTTGGCTCACATGAAAATTTTGGAGCCTACCTTGGATCCTATGATTGATAATTCCTTGGTCACTTATTGGTAGGTTGATGATCTCAAGCCCCTCCTTAATCTTAAGATTTGTTCATGTTGTCATCTTTATGCAGTATGTGTCATCTTTTGGCATCAGGATTATTGTTTTTCATGCAAAGGGAATGTTGTTCTTCTTCGAGGGAAAATATTCTACGTATGGGTTATTCTCATTACATAGACATGTTTCACACTCACCTCAAACGCTCTTGTCACAAAGGTTATTACATCAAGCATAGTATTCCTTTTATGTTCAGGATGGTCTATGTTGTATCAATAAGTGTTCGTGTGTGATTATAGTCAAGTTCTATCACCGTTTGCATCAGTTTCACTGATCTCACACTTAGCCGGTTTCTCGAGCAACCTATCTTCTCCCAGCTTTCCAAAACTCCACACTTTGCTTCTGCAACCCTCAAGATTTTTCTGTTTCCTCCTTGTACTGTGAAATACGCAGAGACCTTAGCCTCCCTTGGCATCTAAAACTGTACAGTGGTTTCCTCTAGTGTCCTTCCCTAGCCGGAACCCACTGACTTCAGAAACTATGCAGTGTTGTCCCTCAGCTGCCCAGTCAACACTGCTCTCCAAAAATTCACAGAGTAGTTAGGAAGCCAACATTTCTCTCCAGAAATGTGCATAGAAGTTAGGCATCCAACACTGCTCTCCAGAAATGTGTAGAGGAGTCAGGAAGCCAACAT